>CM046845.1:4759076-4791576 GCA_025618425.1 Heliocidaris tuberculata | reverse complement strand
CGGGTACGTTCTATCTCTCTCTTTACAGTACCTTTTATTTGACCATAGAGAATTGAATGGGGTCTTTCTGGTGGCAGAATTTTTTTTTTCACATTGTCAAAACAATTAATCCCACGCGATCCTGCCCATTTTTCAAGTATGACGCTAAATGAGAACAAAAGAAGAAATCTCGGACAGCCCTCGACGAGTTGGGCAGTGACCGCAGTGTGCGTCGCGGGAGACGAGAAACACGTGCAAGAGAATTAACACGTGATCTGTGGGAATTCCCCTATAATAGTGGCGTCGAAATCTCGGCACAACAAAATGATAATGCTTGCTGCGTAGGGGCGAACACAACCATCGATGTACAGGCTGTGTGTGTAACCGTGTGTGTTATTATAGCAATGCCACCCCCTCTTTCTCTTTCTCCCTCTAGCCCCCCCCCCCCTCTCTCTCTCTCTCTCTCCCTCTCTCTTTATCTCACTCTCATGCTTTTTCTCCCCCCCTCTCTCTCCCTCTCTCTCATCCTCCCCCTTAAAATATTTCTCCCTTTCCTATTCCTCCTCAGTGATCTGTCCCCCCCCCCCCCCCAATCCAATGTTGACTTCCGCCGGAGTAGACTGTTAGTTTATCTTCTTTGTTAAAAGTATCATTTATTCATATGTATATTAATGATATCTTTGGCTGTATATTTGTCATCCCTTTTATGCATTTTGTCGAAGAATAATTCATTTAACATGAACTGTACAAGATATTTTACGAAGAACGTCCCTGTTCTTCGAGACAGTCTAAAATTAGATTCGTAGAATCAAATTGGTATTTGTTTGCCTTGATTAGTACACATCCCGATTTAGACATGTAAATGTACATATATATTTTCCCCAAAGATAAAAATAATCATGGAAATTGAAAGGGTGTTGTTAGCAGTAGACGCAGAATGACACCATGGGCCCGGACTTGCTCATTTTTCTGTGCGATCATAAGAAAGAGAGAGAGAGAGAGAGAGAGAGAGAGAGAGAGAGAGAGAGAGAGGGGGGGGGAGGAGAGTGAGAGGGGGGGGGGAGATAGAGATAAGAAAGGAGGAAAAGATCGATCGCAGATAGATCACAGTCCTGAACAAACCACAGTGACTTTCGCATCCTACCGGGTACCCATTTAATATCTGGATGGAGTGAAGCCATTTCAGATAAAATGTATTACTTTATCGACATCAGTGCAAAGTACAAGAAACACTCTTCTTTATTCATGATGGGTATTTCAATATGAACTTTTAAAATGTTACATTAAAACCTTTTTGTTTTAAAAATATCAAAAGCCACCAAATGACGAGGCCGTCTTGAAGCTATAAAAATACATTGTTTTGTCTCCATTAAAGCTTCTATTTTCACCATTTAACAAAAGAAGGTTTTAGTGTCTTAAATTTTTGCATTTTCCATAAGAAGTAATTTTAAAAAAAAAAAGGAAAGAATATACATGTATATCTTCCTGATGAATCTAAGACAAAACAAATTCACCTTTCGTGTAATCATAGATTGTCGGATTTTTGTTTCAATCTTTTTTTCCTATTATTTAAGTAGCCATTGTTATCATCGTTGACAGACACACAAAAGGAGTATAATAGCGTAATGAGAATCATATTCATATGATCGGGTATAGTGTTTGGGACACCCCCTTACATCGCATGACCTCACCTCTTCCGATGCCAGGCTATAAAACGTTCATGTAAACATGGATATTTTGTTAATGTCCAGTCATTTAGAACGAAATAAGGGAGACGGGGGGAGGAGAGAGAGAGAGAGAGAGAGAGAGAGAGAGAGAGAGAGAGAGAGAGAAACCTTAAAGGTAAAGTTGAGTTTTGGTCTTGATATTGAATTGTCAAACAAACTGTCTCAAAGCCATTGGAAAAGGTTAATTGTATAGCACATAATAATTGGTGTATGCTGTAAGGTTTTGGAATCACCAAAATGATAAGAAGTTAACTCAGTCCTGATCACATGCACTGCACACAGAAATGTGTATAATTATGGGACTACACACAAATGTTCCGACCGAACATTTCAGCCTTTTTTGTCATACTTTGAATGTGAGGGCATTTGAAGAGCAATCCTTTTCAGGGAACATTTCTACGATGATAATCTTCCAAACTAACATAAAAAGAATGAGAAAGCTCACAAATGATTCTTTTACCTTTCCCAGAACTCAACCTTCCCTTTAATGAAGATGATGTTGATTGTGATAACAGCATTGATGTCAAAATCATGGTGCTAGAAGAAATAGATAAAGAAATGAAATCGCAAATATTTTAAGCCGTATGAGAGATTGAAAGAAGCATCATCTCTTTTATTTACCTTTTTTGTTATCATAAATACAACATCATTATCTCCTTAGCAGTAATATAGTTGCTGTGTTATGTAAACGTAATGATCATGATGATATATGAAGTATTATTTAAAAGATAAAGAGGTCATTTAATGAGAGCACCATGTGTCTAAATGATAAAGGAAACTAAATGTTAACTAAAACCTTGCTGTATTTGGGAATCAGATTGGTCACCAGGGTATATTTTTGTATATTTTCAATGATTTCTCGTTAATGTCCCATTAACATTGACACAGTAAAAGAATAGATGTCATTCAAGAGTCATACCTGTTTGCTCATTAAGTATTGGAACAATATATCACATAACTTAGTATAAATGAGCATTGCAACATTCAAAAGAAAGAACAAATTATGCGCATTATGCTGTAACTATGTATCGTCCTTTTTAAAAATAAATATTATTGTGTAGAGTACAGTCACCATTGTTTGGGGGCATCCCCCAAATCGCGTGCCAAGCAAGGGTCTTTCTAAGAAGTTTTCATTTCAATGGCGGCGGAAGTTTCCCTCGTATTTCCGGAAAGAATACGAGATTTCTCAATCAAGTTGAGGTAGTATTTGATTTTCTTTCGCACATTGCTTTTGTGCAAATTGTTTCATTTTCCTCTGGTGTTTAAAAAAAGCGCTGTACATAACAAAGGTCATACTTGTTCCATTGTCATCATTTTCTTTCTCGAACTCTGTTTGAAGGGTGGTTCAAATGAAATAAGGGGTGCAAAGAAATAACTTTGGGAAACTCCACATGTTATGTTTGTTGACATTAGAAAGCATATGCGTATTCAGTATTTGACACTATGATCTAAATATATCTTCGCCCACGTTTTCTATCAGCAAATACCTATATTCTAAACAGAAAGCGGATGGAAGGTGAATAAATATAAAAATCAAGGGAAACATTAAAAAGAGGAAAATGAATAAAGGAGAAAAAGAATAAACATTTTAAAGACGTCAGACAGGGAAATTCAGAAATATGAGCAGAGAAAAGGGAAGAAGAAGACGACGAAACGAAGGGAGAAAGAAAGAAGCAAAAAGGACAAGGTAACAACGACAGAAAGGATATAGAAATAGGAGAAGAAAAGGAAAAGAATAGGAGAAGAAAGCAAACAAAGAATTAGACAAAGAAACAATATAAAGAAACATCGAATGAGAAGATTGAAAGTATACAGAAGAACAAAGGCGGAAATAAAGAAAGAGGAAGAAATATATATTTCTATATTTCAATAAGGTTTGAATGAAGCTAATGAATAAGCGAAATCACGGAAAACAATTTGTCAGTGATAATACTATTACAACTATTACTACTACTACTACTACTACTACTACTACTACTACTACTACTACTACTACTACTACTACTACTACTACTACTACTACTACTAACTACTACTATTAATACTACTACTACTAATAATAATAACCCCAAGCAATGATTTTTATCAATGTTATTCTCTTTTTCCCCACCCGTTTATTATTGATTTCTTTATTCTCTAACAATCTGAATATCATATGAATGCAGTCTCATTACATTAAACGATATTATGTCCGTGAATACCGTGATTAAAAAAAGGGATCCCCCTGCTAAATCCCTATCGCTCTGCGTGAGAGGGGTATTTTTGCACCCCATTGCAGCGGCATGATCCTACGTATGTGGTATTCACTCAATCAATTCTGCTTTTAGCGTATTTTGTTCGTTCATCCATCACATATCTGTCCTTTTATTCGGGGATTCCTTTGTGTCCTGACTTGCCAAACATTTCAGTTTTTACTGATCTGCATCTATGAATGAATATGATACAACCACATTCAGTGAGTAATCCATACGACTATTTCAAAACCTTCCATTCACTATGTCCTTCCGTGGAGCTTTTTAGTTTTTAGAAACTATTATCAGTTATTCGATTGTAAGTTTCCCTTGTTTCACCCATCCAGACTGATTTTGGCACATACATTTCTATTCTTTAGTATTAGCATAATAAAGAATTATTCAATTAACTCGTTTATATATTTCCTTCATCCTGTATATGCCCTTCTCCTATCTCTATATTCTGTTATTTAGCTATCATCAATTTATTCATAAAATAAGATTGGTCATGTTTATAGAATTATTGCACCTGTTCATCACCATAAAGTTCACCTTAATGCCTATGATACAAGTATAAAAGAATATTTGCCGCAAGCAAAACTTGCTCAAAACACATCTTGAAGAACAGAAATGAAGCACTGCCTCAACAACGAGTCTCAAAGTACTTCAGTCATCTCAACTGAGGAGGAAGCTGTAAATACTCGTTTTGAAATCTCATGTGCTTTTCATCTTCTTTCATTACTATGCTTTTGTGTTTGTTTTTAATGAGCCTATAAACGAAGTTGTTTTTTTCTTCATTTATTACATCAGGACCCCATCCCCCATCCTCTGATTTTTTTTCGGGGAACCCCCGCATCACACCAAAACTACGAGATAGAGAGGGGAGGGGAGGGGCAAATGTTGATTCAGTATCTGACACCTGCTTTTGATGTAGACATGTCTGTAGTAATAATGCTCCATTGCTTGAAGGAAAATATTTCAGTGACTTTTAAGAAGGTTCCACTTTCGGTACAAGATCATGTAGATAGTTAATGAAATAGTTAACTATTTTCCTTTATTTTAAATGGAGACTGGGTGAATATAATCAGCGCAATTTGTTCAGCTGCGCAGACACTAATTGTATTTGAATTACCATCTGCGTACGGTGTTTTGCTGTAGCTTAGTATTTTCGTTTTCCAATTCACATTATTGCTTATATAAAACTTTGTATTACTTTATAGAACTGTGATTATTTACTCTATCCGTAAATGGTAGATAAAACAAATGTTCTGTGAGGCTGCCCTTCTTCTGTCCGAGGCTCACTGATCTTATGCTTAAAAACCTGTAATTAAATTATAAAATTACATAATGATATAGTTGTCATTACTATATACCTGTAATTATAAAGTTTTATGATAATGGTTATACCGTTCTCCTTGATAGAATTAGTGAAGTTAGTTCGTAGGGTAACACCGCTGGGATGGAATTTACATTGCACTAATTGTTGCTATGTCGGGAACATTTTGATCAAGCGCGCTTCCGAGTCGTCAATATCGATTATTGTTACAGAAGTACACTGTATGTATCTAATTAATACTGTAGTACAGTATGGATACTATAATATAGAGAGACTGTTATATGCAACAGAATAAGGAGGTAATAAGTCTGAGTCATATATCATTATCATTTCGAGTTTGACTATAGGCCGCCTATTACGTCTTGTTTTCTCCCTCGTCGTGAGGTATTCGCTCAAATTCCTGTCATCCATTCCCGGGTTGTTTGCGGGCTGGTGATCCACTGCCACCCCGCAATCGACCTCTGCAAGTCAGCTTGGAGCTTGGAGCACCATCAACCATCTTCATGTGGGGCATAACGCCAAGCTCCAAGGCGACAGACATAGAGCAGCGTCGCACATATTAAAGACCTCGTGGCGTGCAGCACTATATTCGCATAATTTTATACAAGACAACCCCCCTCCCCCCAAAAAAAAAATGTGATTAGAATAATATTTTTCTTCAGTGGTACGAATATATTGGATGGTAGTGTTCGGTGACCAAACATAAAAATCTTCCTTCACGTTATACGCATTTGTATTTTAGCAAGGAATAAAAGGCTATGAAGCAAAAGTCTTAACATTGCAGAATCATCTGGAAAATATTACTAAAGATCAGGATACATTATTAGAATTCACACAATGATATTTCAAAGTCGGTTTCTTCTATATAAGAAATTCAGATTATGATGAAGAATGAGCTTGCTCATTTTGCTCATGTTTTGGGAGAGAATACTCAATATCATTCACCTTTAATGTCAGTAAAGTCCTCATAAATAAGGCCATCAACTGACCCAAAGTGGCTAACGATTTCTTACAATCAAAATAATTGTTTCAGGCCTAAAGAGAGCTGACCCCCTTCCATCCCGTCCTGTCTGTAGATACCTTATATTTTCGTTTCCAGTGATACTTCTTGGTGGACATGGTGGAGGATCAAAGTGGCCATCAAATAATCTAAAACTTTTTTTTTTTTAATTCGCTATAAACAATTCTGCGACAGGAACTTTGAATGTAAAATACAAAAATAGTACATGTAAGGTATAAACAAAAAAAGGTTCGCCTTGATATAACAATTAGATATCACATAGTCTAAACATGAACATGAACATATCCGTCTAATATTTTTCTCACCATTGCAATTTCCCACATCCCAATTTCTAGACCAAGACCATTTAGGAAATTTCCTGTCTGGGAGGAAAAATGTGTCAAAAAAAGATGTTAGCCAGAGGGAACAAATCTAGTCCAGAAATATCAAATTTATTGATTTAACAATTTGATGATATCAGATCGGTTCTTGTGCCTATTTTGGTTCCTTTTTCTATTTTTCCTTCACTGTCTGAAAACAAGTGGTAACCCCTCTTCCATAATTTCACCTCTCACATTCTCTCAATATTAAATCTCTCTCTCTCTCTCTCTCTCTCTCTCTCTCTTTATCTCTCTCCCTTCCTCCCTCCCCTATCCGTACACTTTCATGCTCTTTCACTTTCCCATTATTTGTATAATTCTGTTGCAGAGAGTTGAAATAACGGGCTATTTTTTGTTATACTGGAAACAGATGTTTAAAAAGTAAAATTACTTGCCAAAAGCCCAGAGCAGATTTGTGGAAGAAACCACCACGGCTAAAGTAGCAAAAAATTTTAAGGGCACCTATAGTTATCAGTAAACATTTGGATCTTCATAATTATCGTCATAATAGCCTCTTCATTATTTGATTTTAAAGAGGCTGTTATGACGATAATTATGAAGATACTACTTATCAAAATGTTTACTGATAATTATATGTGCACTGAATTTTTTTTTTCTACTTCAGCCGTGATGGGTTTCTTCTCAAATTTACTCTGGGCTTTTGGCAAGTAATTATACTTTTTAAATTATTGATGGGATTTCAAGAGCTGGGTAAACTTCTTTCCCTTTGTAATTCTACGTGCTTCTTCCTATAAAAATATTTACATTTTGTTCTCTTGACATTCAATGGACCTATTGAACAATATTGCTTTTTTTTTTTTTTTGGGGGGGGGGTAGAGGTCCTTTCAAAATATCATCCTATTTTCAAATCCCCCCCAAATGACGCCCCCTCTCTCTCTCTCTCTCTCTCTCTCTCTCTCTCTCTCTCTCTCTTTCTTTCTTCATTAGAACCACTATTTATAAAAAAATATGTCCTTATTCAGGTTACATTCAAAATCTTTTTTTTAAATTCTGAACACGATAACTTTTTTTTCGGCCTGACCAATAAAATACTATATGATCTATTTACAATGGTGCGATCCTGTGCCCCGTTCAATACATCCCATCATAATTTGATTTTATACGCTCCTTGAATGATGTCGAGGTCCCCTTGTTTACCCGCATCTGCCCATCAATTTTTTTTTAACGACGAAAGCAAGATTCTATAGAGCTAGATTCTAGTCTGGGAAAACCTGAGGTCGATTCAAGTATAGTAGTCAGTTATTATACATGCATTTACATAAGAATATCAGCTTAATGTATTAATAGCCTCATACAGGCAAATAGTAATGATGGATATGAACGCTTTTCTATTACCATGGCAAACAGAGATAGATAGATAGATAGATGGATAGATAGATAGATATATAGATAGATAGATAGAGAGAGAGAGGGGGGGGGGGGTGAGGGAGAAGGGAGGAGTTCAAGCATTATCCTGGAGGTGAGCCCCTTAAATTAATTCTTTCTTTTTTTTTCATTGATAAAATCGCCCAAGTCAAAACATGGGGGAGAGGAAGTATGTGTACACGCAACGCTAATACAAAAAAGACCAACTAAAACAAGGTTCCTCGTTCTACATATTTCCTCGTTCATACTATCCTACGATAACCTTCAATATTAAAAAAAAAACTCTTACAAAACTATCCCTTCACGATTCTCACTTTTTAATCATATGATTCATTATTTATTCTTTTTGATCACGTCTATGTTCTGAAATACAGACAAATGAAAATATTTTCCTTCTATTTTTTTTTTCAGAAGATGAGACAATGATTTATTGCGGAATAATGCAATGATACTTTCCCAGGTGAGTAATTGTGGGTGTGATTTGTTATACATTGCATCCTTAGAATTACAACCATGGTTTTATTTTTTGACACGACAATAAAGAAAAAGAACATGTCCCACGTCATCGTCTACCAATTTAGACCCTCAAAGAAAATGTAAATCTTTTCTTTTGGGAAAGAAAAGAAGGCATTTGTAGCATTAAAAATCAGAGGAGCATGACTTTGGGAATTTCCATGTTAACACCAGCGCAACTATAGATTTTTTTTTCTCTCTACAAGTCCAGCGATGGTATACAATGAACTTTATGTATTGATTATCTGCTCGGAATATGGATTTCTTTGTTTGTAGCATACAACATGTACGTGTCCACTAGGGTGAAGCAGGGCCCCCAAGTCATTACAATTTTTAAAGCATTGCCTAGTAACTGTGTGCTTTAGATGACGGGAAGGTGGCTGGAGATTTATCTTGCAACTTATATTTTGAGGCAGCATGCTTCTCCTAATGCTGGCGTATCTGGGGCATCCGGAATACACCCCCCCCCCCCATTTCTGGATACGCCACTGGCGTAGTACGTGAAAATGTGTCATGTGATATCCAAATTATGACTGTGAGAAACCTTTTTAAATCAATAGAAAACTGAAGAATGAAGCAATGCAACTGTGAACGTAACAATATTAAAAATGTAAGGGGAAATTTGATCACGATTTGCTTAGAGAGGGAGAGAGAGAGAGAGAGAGAGAGAGAGAGAGAGAGAGAGAGGGGGGGGGGGGGTGTCAATTTGGGGAAATTTGAAAATAGGTTGATATTGTGAAAGGACCTCTTCAATAGATCCGTGGACTGTCAAGAGAACAATTGTAAATATTTCTATAGGAAGAAGCACGCAGAATTACAAAGGGAAAGAGGTTTACCCGGCTCTTGAAATCCCATCAATAATTGCCTAAACGGTGTGAGAAAAAAAAATCCCCGAATAATGGTCATCGCTGTAAAAAGGAATTACATACCATCATATTTTGGCTTACTTTGCACGATGGGTGCCCAGTTACGGGGGCATCCCAGGTGACCGAAGGCCCACGAGACCGACAGAAGACGAGCCTGGCAATGTCGGGTTAACCCTTCGAACAGTTAGGTGGTCCGCAAGACCATCTTGTCGGTACCATGGGCTGTCAGTCTCCAGGGCCGTCGGTCTTGTGAGACCTCACATTAGTTGACAATATTACCGCAATATCGACATTTTCGGCCATTGCCACATCTTTTTTGTTGTTTACATCTATAATAATAATAATACTGATAATAAACCGTTCTTGTATAGCCCATATCGCATTTATATGATATAACGCTCCTATGCGTTTCCAAAGGGTTTGGATATTATTACCCTGGCTTTAGCTCTGGTTACGGTAATCAGCTCAAAGCAAAGTGCATTTCAAGAAATAAATCCTGCCAGGTACCCATACAACACTTGGGTAGAGAGAGACAAATGTAGATAGAATGCCTTGTCTGAGGGCATACGTACCGGGCAGAGATTCGAACCCTAAACCTTCTGATTGAGAGTCAAGAGAATGAACCCCTGTGCGACGATGCTCCCACATCTATGTATTTTAATAACCCACCTTTAAGATCTACAGCGTAGCCAGGGGCTTGGGGCCTCGTGTTCCCTCCCCAATATCCTGTGCCACTCACAATGCCCCTCTAAGAAAATGTTGAAAATGTGCAATAGTTCAGTGCTAAAAGAATGCAATTTTTTTCGCTAGGCAGCTTCGCTCCCTCGCATAATAATATACAGGCCCTATGCGTGTAAGTTTTTTTTTTAATGACCCCAACAGAAAGAAATGACCCCTTTGCCCCCTCCCCCAAATTCTGGCTACGCCGCTGCTTATAATGAACATAATTCATATTGCATATCAACAAATCAGGGAGAATAATTTGATACATACGCTTCGATAGCCCTTGAGCTCGTCATAGGTGTCAAAATTTACATTTTTTCTCTCCCAATGAAATATGATCAATAGTTATGGATTCACTTTTTTCTTGAGAATCATCTCCCTCTTCCTCTCGCTGTCTCTTCGATCCCCCAGGAGTGGTGGACTTTGAAATCTCGCACCGCGGGGACAACCTGCTGTCGTAACAACACTCGAGACCCTCTACGATGTTATGCCGACTTTGACCCCTGCCTGACCTGAATACCAGACCGATGAGACATCGCAGAGGTATTCCCTCAACCACTGGAGCGTTTCACATCTGAAAACTACATCTTCACGATCGAAGGGCGACATTAAGTGTCTCTCAGAGTTTCATTGATGTAAGTACAATCACAATGAAGAGAAAAATGCTAAAATTCTAAACATAAAGCATGTTGGAATTTCATTATGATAATTCAAAAGGGAAAACAAGTTGAGATAAATGTTAGATGTTGTAAAAACAAAATTCAAAATATTCTAATTCAACCCATCTCCTAAATTGTTTTTCATAATATTAAAATATTTCTAAAAATTTATCACAACCAGCATGAGAACCTCATATCTTAAATAATTCTTTAAAAGGCATGCGATGATGCGAATAAAAAATAGATACGGAAAGTAAGACCGCCCAACCTTCTCCTATCATATTCTTAAGATAATGCACGAATTAGTAAATTTCAGAGTTAACTGGTTATGGGATAAGCTTATCTATGCTACTCTTTTGCTCAAGTTTATGCCGATGTCATGATCTTAATAAGAATTGGACCTCTAACATTTTCACTGTTTTCCTATCTCTCCTACTAGGCAGTGGAATCCCGGATCACTCATAAACACTTTTTACGGAACCAACGCATTTTTTTTTCTCTCTCTCACACTCTCTTATTTTATCTATTTCTCTCTCTAAAGCGGCAGATGACAGAACTTATTGATCACATTCTACATTTTTTGTTGCGATTTCTGAAATTCTAGAGCACTTGAAATGGTGTTTCCCACAGAATGTTAACACCCCATATCGATTACTAATTCGACTAAAGGGGTTGTTTTCACCTGGTATGCAAGTGACAGACTTTAAAGTTGTTTCACCATTATATCATCCCATCCTCTCTCTCTCTCTTTCCCCTCTCTCTATCTCTCTCTCTTTTCCCTTCCCTCTCTATCTCTCTCTTGCTCTCTCCTTCCATTTATCCTCCTTCCTCTCTCTCCCTCCATTTATCCTCCTCATTCTCTCTCCCTCCATTTATCCTCCTCCCTCTCTCTCCCTCCATTTATCCTCCTCCCTCTCTCTCTCCCTCCATCTCTACATACCTTCTCTCTTTCTCCCCCACTACTTGGGTAAAAAGGGAACATGCATGTTTGTGTCCTGTTTACCCAACATCGATAAAAGAATTCCCAACCTCTTTTAGAGTGCCCCCTTCTCCCTTCCCCCTTACTATCCCTTTCCCTTTCCACTTCTCTCTCACTCTTTTCATTTCTTTTATTCCATTTCCCATTTTCTCTTTGCTTTTGTCTTCTCCAGCATGCCTCGGCAAATTTGTTGCGAGGTGCTGTCAATCTGTTTTCTTGAATCATGCATGTGAATATACATATATGATATTTGAATATAAGAATGAAACAGAAATAATGACAATTGTTTAGTTTTTCTCGGTGTAGAGGTTAAAATCATCTCATAATTTTATGTTTCATTGAAGCGTCCTTCGCCTCCTTTTCTTTCATGTCTCTAAAAAATTGAAAACAATAAATATACACAGAAAGTCAGTAGAAGAAAGGGACCCAGTCATGACTATTAATATTTATTAGGAGTCCAGATCTAGGAAGGTTACTGTGTAAAAACCATACAGGGTCACGTATCTGGACGAACGAGGGCCGCGATATAAACAAATATCCATGGCAACAGAATGAACAAGCGTTGTGTTATTCTTTGCAGTTGCCCTCACCGTTATTCTTACAGATCTACCGGATAAACCCCCTTTTGTTCACATGATTAATATAAGTTAAAATCTTTTGGAATGTTCATCATAGTATTTGAATAAATGTTTGAAAGGGGCACTTTTTTCGGGGGGGGGGGGGTAAGACATGTCACTTCTGCTTCAAAGAGGGGATTGCCCCCCCCCCCCACCTAGTCCGCCAGTGGTAGTTGTAATAGAACATAATATGAGTAAGGTGTGTAGGTTTGAATGAACCATAAAGATCCATATCAATCTCTATGATCTCTACTGAATAAACCCATTTGGGCGTTTAGGTTAGGGTATGTTTTGAACTCTGTGCAAGATGATTGACAAGTCTTTTGATAACACCTTTTCATATTATTGTATGAATACATAATCACGATGAAAATATTACACACAAATTTTTTAAAATTAGTTTGGTCACCTTCGGACAACCCCAGATGGATCGTTGGAAATTCCGCGCACTTAAACAAGATTAATTTCAATTTTCTATTTTTACAATTTTGGCTGTCACACGATGTGACGGCTCTCACCTGGATCAACGTCGCCGGACTTTCGGCGCACTCAACTGGGGCTCTTTGTTCGATGGATAGTTCTATTTTGTTTTCGGCGATTGGTTTGGTAGAATGGGGATTCATAGGCCTATAGGGGTGATGGGCTTTGAGATTTTTAGTAAGTGACTTCTTGTCAAAAAAAAATATATATTTCAAGGGTTGAATAGATATAGGGAACAAAGGGAAAAGAGCAAGGCTGAAAAAACACTAACAATTTCTATAAGAAAAGACCAATATATAGTTTTAGTAAGGACATTTTTTCAGTCTCTGTTGGCAGGTTTAAACTTGACGTTGACAATGTCTATTTTGATTTAGAAGCGTTTTTTAAAAATAGAGTTGTAAAACTTTTGATATAAGGATCCCCCTGCCGGGGGGGGGGGGGGTGTTGGCAATTATTAAGGTGGATTTGGGGCTTTGGGGCTTTTGGGCTTTTTCTGATACTCCCCCTTCTAAATATAATAATAATGATAATAATAATAATAATAATAATAATAATAATAATAATAATAATAATAATGATAATAATAATAATTAATAATAATAATAATAATAATAATAATAATAATAATAATAATAATAATAATAATAATAATAATAATAATAATATATAATAATAATAATGATAATAATGATAATAATAATGATAATAATTATAATAATAATAATAATAATAATGATAATGATAATAATAATAATAATAATGATAATAATGATAATAATAATAATGATAATAATAATAATGATGATGATAAAAATAATAATAATGATAATGATGATAATGATAATGATAATGATAATAATAGTAATAATAATAATAATATATAAGAAGAGCTCCGTCTGTAAGTAATTTATATAGGAGGGGAGGGGAATTGAGAAAGTGAGAGTAAGAGAAATGAAATTAAAAAAAGACAAAGAGCGTGAGAGAGAGAGAGAGAGAGAGAGAGAGAGAGAGAGAGAGGAAGAAAGAGGGGAGGGAGGAAGGAGAGAGAAAAAACAGAGTAAGAAAGAGGAAGATAGAAAGAGAGAGAGAGAAAGAGAGAGAGAAAAAGAGAGAGAGAAAGAGAGAGAGAGAGAGAGAAAGAGAGGGAGAGAGATAGAGAAATGGGGTAGGGGTAGAGGAATATGAGGATGGATGAAGGAAGAAGAAATAACATTGAACCTTACTGGAATGCCGACTATTCATCGCACCATGCTCTTAACCAGAAAGAAGTGTCAAGTTGGATTACTGATAAAACGTAAACAATAAAAGATATTTCTGTTTGATTCAGATATTTTTATTGCCCTCCTGCCTAGGGGCAATGCCATGGTATAATGTAATTTTGTCCATGTTTTATATTTGATACCACTGATATGATTCAACTCGGTGAAAAACGCCTTCTTACTGCAGTGTCTAGAAGCGACGGCATTCGCGATTAGTGTTTAACCATTATTAGTCGGGACGGGTTGATCATCATATTACATTTATATTAAATAAAAAGTACAAAGTTGATATGTATGCCTTCACAAAAAGGCAAGCGTTTATCTTAGAAGAATATATATGTTATTATAAACTTAAGAAAATAAGGGGATCAAGAATATTCTGAGTAAGGCATGCATGTTACAGTAATGTTTCATTTTTGCAAAAGTGAGTTCGAGATGAACATTAGCACTATATTCGTCATTGTGTGTGTTTTGGGGGTTTTTTTTTGTCCTATCATCTTTTGTTTATTAGTCGCTTGGTATTTGAGACAAAAATCACACAGAAGAAATGAAACAAGAATTTATTTGAAATGCAAAGTGTCAGTGAATCTTTCCTAAAATTTCACTTTAATGTTTGAAAATAGTTAAAAGTTTGTAGCCAATGTTAAACAGAAATTTGACTCTTGTTTTTCTGTAGTGTTTTCTTCTTCTTCTTCTTTTTTTGTTGGGTGGGATAATTACAGCGGTATTTTGTTTTCTTTAATACGATATTGATTGATTTTACGTCATAACCCTTGAATAAATTACATTTTTAATCGAAACGCATGGCTTTTTATAATATAAAACGCCGTTGATTATTTAGCAAGTTGAATGAAAAATAATGGGGATGATTTTGCTTTCTCCTGCACTGCAATTTCGGAGCGCATCAGTTGATACCTGTTTTATGGCGGACTAATGTCTGGCTTATTCCATGTGACATGAATGATTGCTGTACCCTAGATTCCAACACTTTGAGGGTCACAGTGTCGAATTCTTTCATTACAGGTGTATATCAATCGTTCCATGCTCGGGTTTCATTGATATAATCCGATAATTTGTAAGAATTTCTACAATTCCAAGTGTCACTCAAAGTCAGGATCACGTAACGTGTATTACCTGTGACAGGCCTTCATGTTTACAAGAGAATACCTTCATTAACGATTACAAGTAAGAAAAATAACCGTTAAGAAATATTTCAAGGAAGGAGTAATGTTTCTGGGTAGACCATCTCGCCTTATATTAAGAAGTCTGACAATGGCTTGTCAAAGAATTAAAATTCTTGATAGCAAGACCAATTTTGTCGGAGGAGGGGTTTCAGCGGACCAATTTTATTGTAAAGAATGCCGAAATTTTACCTACAACTAAAGCTGAAAAAGTTAGACCCGAAATTCTGAAATGTGCCCACAACAATCATGGATATCCGGATAAAAATTTTGAATGGGGTGGGGTGTCACTTGTCCATGACCCCATCATTATATTGGCGCTGCCCTGTTAAGGGCGTTGAATGAACAAAGCACAAACGAAGAAATGTCCTTAATCAATATGACATGCCTGATTTTATACATTAACTTTTTTTTTTACAGCCCTTTACAAATGTATCACGTAATATATTTTGAAAAAAAGAAAATGTAAATGACAATTCAGTTTAAATGACCATTAAATTGTAGAAATCTATTAATTAATGACATAATTCTCAAAAGGAAACAGTAAAATGAGAGCAATTAATGTTTCAAGAGCATGTATTTGAGCTGCCTCAGTTCAGTTTTCTTATGACGCAGATTATTTTGCTTAAAGTTACAAATGTTCCCAATTGAACTATGGACAAAAAGATTATCCAGTTCATATTTGAGGGTGGTTTGTGTGTACAGCCCCAAGAATGATTTATAAAAATCGCTGGAGCCTCGAAAACACGTGTTTAAATCTTTCGAAATTGGAAGGATTTTGAGACTCCAATATTATAAAGCAGACATTTATAACTCGGACTAAAATAACAAATTTGCAGATAAGATTGCCATTAAATTACCCACAAATCGAATTGACTACACTCAGTCAATTGGATTGTTCAATATGTCTCTGAGACGTCCTGCATAGTAGCACCCGTAGATAGTAATAGCAAATGTACTGGCATCAGGTTCATATTTTAAACCTTAGTTATTATCATGATCATACCTATCTTTTTCCGAATGTTCTTTAGTTTCTTTCAAATCTTTGCTTATGGACATCTTCTTTAATCAAATGAATTGTTCTAGAAACTGATTTGTCAAGATGTACTACGCTTGGAATATTTTGTAATTAAGAAACTGTAAAAAGCGTTGATGATGCATGCATAATGACGGAACTAACGACTGTTAGAGAAACAAAGTGTTAGATTCCATAAAATGTGCATGCATATTAGCTTTCTAAAACTGTAAATGTGTTAAAAGAAAGTAATGATTCTAATTTTAATCAATGGTACAATTTCGTGTGCGCCAGTAGCCAATGTAGGGTGCCTCCTTTTATTAAACTACTTTTTGCTTTCTTTTTATAAATTGGTGTCGTTTGACAGCTCTCCTATCTATTCTACCATAAATATTCTCGTTAATTTGCTGAGGAAAACAAAATGATAGGGTGGCAGTTCACTGAAAAGTTTCGATGTTAGGGGTAAGATGGCACGCTCATCGGGACACTGGTGGAGAAAGCCGTCATGGAATTTAGACAAGGGGAAAACAGATGATAATAATGGTGGTGATGTAGAAGAAGAAGGCACATGTCATGAAACGGAAAGAGGACAAAAAGAACTAACTATAAAAACAAAGAAAGAAATAAAGAGTTATAAACACTTTTGTCTCTTGCTCAGATAACCGATTTTTGATGAAATAGAACGCAAAGTTGATGTGACCCAGTTATATTATATTATGTAAATTAATCTCCTGAATTTTTCTGTGTATTGCAATAACTCCACTGATTTCAAACTTTTTCTTTAACCTTCATTTACGTACATTTTTTCCCTACTCAAAATGTGTATGTTTATATTGTACCCTATCATCATTGTTGGTATTGTATCCTATCATTACGTTTTATATTGTATTCTGTTATGATTGCAAATGTTTGTATCACCAGTGGAAGAAGAATTTCCAGTACTGGACAATAAATGCATACTTATCAATACTTACTTATACTTAGCAGAAGCAGTAGATAAGCATGATAAGGATGAAATGAGAAGAAGAATAAAAGAATTTCAATTCAGTTTCGATTTAAAGACATTTATTTCCAACTTTTCAATAAACAAAGTAATAATGAGCAAAAATAATGTACATGATTGTATTTTTAACAAAAAATATGACAAAATATACATTTATGTGGTACATACATGGTTGGAGGACACGCCTCTAAAATCAAAAGCTTGGGGCGAGGGTGCCCTTATAGTACATAATACATAATATTACATAATAAATATATAAAAAGAAAATAACTACATACAAAAAAAGAAAGAGACCGCTGAGCTTGATTGGAGAGAAGAGAGAGAGAGAAAAAAAAATAGGGGGAAAAAGGAAAAAGAGGGGGGGGGGGGGAAGAATGGAGGTGCAACATGAAAGGAGTACGGAAAAGAGAAATATTCACGAAGAGGCAGAGAGAAGAAAGGTCCGGAGAGAATAGACACAATGGAGGGTGGGGAAGTGTCTGAAACCATATTATTTGTAAGATGAATTAAAATATTTTTTCATCCTTCTTAAGAAGCTGCCAAGAAGAAATGTGTAGAAAAAAAAGAAGAAAGGACGAGAGAGAGAGAGAGAGAGAGAGAGAGAGAGAGAGAGAGAGAGAGAAGAGAGAGAGAGAGAGAGAGAGAGGGGGAGAGAGAGAGAGAGGGAGGGAGGAGGAATAAGGGCAGATGAGGGCTGATATAGCATCTCCCACTGAACATGTCTTTATCACCTCAGCAGTAGATCCAGTATAGCTAAACTCCTCCCCTCTTTATGACCAGACATCTCTACCACCACCACCACCACCACCACCAGTCTGTGAATCTAGATCAAGTTTAGGGAGCACCAACTGTTCCATGATAGTGACACCCCTACCCAATGACTCATCAATTTAGTTCCCTTTGACCTCCGACCTCCATGTCATCTGCCACTGAAACATTGAATCAGGGCCGCTTCTTCAAAAACTTGCCAAGTTCCGCTTGTTTGTTTTGTTTAACATTCATGTTCTCTTTATCTTGGCATGCATGTAGAGGTAGGGCAGGATAAGTGATTTAGGGTATTGTATTTTCAAGTGTAGGTTTTCTGTACAATATTTGCACTTTTCGTCTGTACTTTTATGAGCGATATCTACCATCACGCAACCTCTTCCTATCATCCCCTTCCCATGTGTGGTGAAATCAATAGGCTTATTGCATTAGTGTTTTATTAGACCACTTTTTTTTTTTTCAGGCAAACTTATTTATGAAATACGTCAGAAAGTAGGTCAGTTGTACACCGGCAAATCCTTCATTGATTGTTATTGAAAAGACTTTCCCACGGCGCAGGAGACTCGATCGGTTTGAAACAGAAGGAAAACCCCAAAGTCTTTAGTTAACCACTGGTGGCCTACTTGGTGCACGTAGTCTCGTCTGTCGCGAGAAAACATCCTCTCATCATCTCGTGTCCCACGAGACCGAGCAATATGGAACGTTGCGGTTAAGGGATTTGTGTATTTGTTTTACATTAACTGGACGTCAAGGTTACGGCTTTAAAAGTAGGGCTCCCCAATGAAAATGGGAGAAAATCGATGATAACTTTGTGGTGTTTATTTTCCACCTTTAAGATCCAAATTAAAGAAATAGTGAGTAAATAAAACCAAAAATTCGTCAAGGAATAAAAAAAAACTAACAAACAGGAAGCCGCTTTTTCATATTTTTAACGCTTACAATAAAAACTTTAATCATTTTAAAAATAGTTCTGAATGTTAATCTAACCCAATTCTGAAATGTCCCTAGGTCAACATGAGTTTTGCGTATGATATTTTGTTTCTTTTATAAAGAAAAAAAAATGTCTAAGAATAACAGAAAGGAAATGGGTTCAGAAAATCACGAGGAAAGATATATAGAAAATGTTGTTTAAAATATCCCTTTTGTTTCACGTATTTTCAGTTAACATTGAAGATCACATGAACTAAAAAAAAAAAAACTGTTTAAAGTTACGATTCTTTCCCGAGTTTTGGATGGAAATTATATGGAAGGTAGCCTGATAATCAAAAGGATTTGAGATGATTTTCAAGTGCCGATCGCTTGCAATCCAGATTATATCACTGAAATGAGTGAATTAAAACTGATGTTGTATATAGTTTATCTATCAGTATAGGTTTACGATGGCAGTGCAAATACACATAGAAAATATTACATTTCATTTTGTAAATTATTTTACATAACCCTAATGTGATTATCAGCAATATCTTATGAAAGTACTTTGTACATCTTCTACGTTCAAGCGATAGTCTGAAGTTTGTACAAAAGCGTTTAAAAAATAAATTTAACTTGAACATTTTGTTTCCACACTTTTTCTGTGAGATTTTTTCATATTTTTTTTTTTTCTGTTGCGCCCATGATTATATTTTTTGTTCAATATCGCCTCTATTAGAACAAAATATTTAGGAGTAATTCTTAGGTGCTTGAACGTTCATACCTTGTACACGAAGGTGCCTTTTTACTTAATTAATTCCATTCGTTCAAACATTACGTGCAAAATTTCTAACCATTTTTTTTTCCTATTTTAAAACTTGCCAACTATATGAGACTGAAAATTTGTAAAAAAGAAAAGAATTATATTTATATGAATGTCTTTATGGAGAAGGTTATACTCATAGGCAAAATAACTTGGGAATAAGGTAAACCTACTTGTTTAAAAAAAACAACAACACCCACATACTTTTTGAAAGCTTTAACAGAAATTGTTTCTCGATATTTGTCTTTGACTGCAACGCTTTCGCACTGTCTTGTGGATAATAAAGCATTATCTATACGTCATCTTGCAATGACCTACTTTTTTTCATCCAGACATACTTTTATTTGTTAAATCACACAGAGAAGTTTTCTACTTTTATTTCTTGAAATGACCGTCTCCCCATTCGTTCATGCTTCTCACGGTGGGGTGTCCCAACTCCCACGTCGCCTTCCCGCCCGGCCCAGCCCGGTGTGCGTCTCGCCAGAGCGAGCAACCCTAGACGTGTCCGACTCACTTCCGTTCCACGGGCTCTTCCAGAAACTGACTCCTCAAATTTGTTGTTAATATTTGATCTTGAGAGCAAGATGAAAGAAAAGAAATCAAAGTCGCGACGGAAAGATGGGAAGAGGAGAAGGAAAACGCGGATGTGCCGTGTTTGGATATCTGTCGTCTGCACCGTGTGAAAGACGCGGGAAAAGGAGCACACCAAAAATCCGTGGAGACCCCAGCGCGTATCGCTTTACCTCGTCCGCTAAGTGACTGGGGGCGCAGGTACAGAAGCAACCAAGTGGTATGTCATCGAGTCGCCTGCACTCCAGAGAGGGAATCCGTAAGAAAACTTGAGTGATTTCTGTTATGTACTGCTTTTTTCTCTCTCTTTTACACCGTAGATGTACCAAAGAGACTCCTTGGGAAACTGGAGATATCGCTTTGGACAATCTGTGTACACGGGTGATCGATTATATATGGGCCGTAAAACCGGAAAGGACACGCTTTGTATTTCAGAATGGAACGCCTACAACGATCATATTCAGATATCTGATACCGTCAGTGGGATGTCAAGTCAGACAGAATCATAAATGTTTGAGACTTTGAGAAAATGAAGAAAAGGAGAAAATTGATAAAACCAGACACAATATACATAAAGGAATATAAAGATGAACAATTGCGACTGGAGAGAACGAGAAGACAAAAAGAAAATGAGAAGTAAAAGAGCTTTATTACATAAGGAAGAACAATGTCAAACTTCAAGAAATATTTAGAGGGAGAGAACAAGAGCAAGAGAGGGGGAGGGGGAGGAAGTAATACAAAAGATTTTTTAAAAAGGAACTTTAAAGCAAAGAAGATTTATTTTCTTCCTATATATATATGATTAAACGTGATGACGAAATGTTATGTTTCGCTGGCGTGCTTATTCTCATACGATTTGTTAACATAGGTTTTTGACACCATGATCACGAAATAGATATAATTGAATTGATGTAATCGATGTACAGTACACGATTTAGAAATGCAGCGGTCTATAAGGACAATACTCGGACTTCTGATCAAATTTTGGGGGGTTTGAAGCGGAGGCCCTAAAATATTGTGGTAACACATTAATCAGCCGCTCCCCAGGAGAGGAATCATGTCAGTATTGTGATATGACTCAAAATGGTTCTGCTTGATGACGTAATGATACAAATAAATGTGTGATGTTGATGTGCTACTTTATTTTTATTTTATTCTTTGGTTCTGTTAAAATGTATTGTTGTAGTGGACTGGAAGCAAATTTAAATAAATGATGTGAGATTCAATTTTGACAGATGTTCATAACAAATCGTGTTGTTGAATCAACGTGTTTATCAAGTGATACATCTACCTCATACTGATTTAAATGACTGGGTGAATCAGTAAACTGCTATTTATAATTTACATGGTCTCTGTCTTTTTCGCACATTTCGCTTTTTCTATAGAAGACATTTTTCTTAAACCCTCTTCATTTCCCCTCTCCCCCATTTTCTCTTTGTACTCTTTCTCTCTCTGTCTCTGTCTGTCTCTGTCTGTCTCTGTTTGTCTGTCTGTCTGTCTGTCTATGTCTCTCTCTCTCTTTCTCTCTCTCTCTCTCTCTCTGCCCACCATTTGCCGCGTCAATATTCATGTTATTTCTTCACTTTTCCTGTAGCCAACATTCTCTTTCCGCGACCAATTCTCTGATTCTGTAACTCCTCGTCCTATGATGTCATTCGCACAATGCCCTGGAAACAAGGCAAATCAATGGTCACATCATATCATTGACTGCGACATGGAAAACATCCATTCCATTCGTTCAGTTTACACCACATAGTAGTCAGCCTCGGGTTAAGGTCACGTGACAACCTCTACGTCATAAAACAGGCATGTTCGATTTTTCTCGGCGATATGAAACGATGTGAAGAAGTCCAATGATGTATCAATATGATCAGAGGAAAAATCAAATTGAAACTAAACATTATTATTATTCCCTGCATTCTAAAAGGAAAGGTAGGGATTGGATAAAAATTGAATCATCGTTTGTTATCTTGGAGAACGGTTTCCTGATTTAATTTTGCCTGCAGAAATGAGATGAGTGGGTGAGATTTTTTTTCCGATCCTGGTTATCTGGCTTCAGACAGACTTTTTCAAATTTCTCTTCGGGTGCTTCAAGAAAACATGGACGACAAATTGGCAAAGGTCCCCTGATCATTGGCCACTGTGGCGGTGACAGTTCTACGTTAGAAATTCCCTCGCGACTGAGCTTGTCATACCAATTTGGCGGTGCGCCGCTAATCGCCGTTGGCAAAATTGCAAAAGAGTTAAACATGTTAAAGTCTATAGCTTTAGTGTAAGCTGTCCGATTTGGATAGGTGTCTGTCAAAAAGAAATAAAAGAATGCCGAAGGGCAGTCATAAAAAGAATATCCATTGATTGCCCAAAAGAAAACATGTTCATCAATCTTTGAAAATTAGCAGTTTCCTTTCATTAAAGAATTCGACAGTATTAATTCCATGAAGGGTTAGGCATTACAGGCTTCAATACATAATAATGAATTATGATGACAAATTAGTTTATCCGTTGAACGGCTATCACATTGTGGGGTGGAATATTCTCTTCGGGAAAAAGGATTTTATATAGTTGAGAAGCCTGCAGTTGCTTTTTTGTTGTTGTTTTTGCTAGGTCTGGGTAAAAAATATGCTGGTTAAAATGTATTTTAAAGATGATTCTTAGGGAACGAATTGAAAGGGCAATAATTGAAAATCAGTCTAAATGATCGCAAAGACTGTCAAGAAATCATCACAATGATAATATGCTTGAATATAGTATGCATATAGGACAATTACCACTGTCGGATCCTGCAAGAAATTGGACAATTACGGTGATGGATTAATCGATGATGTATACTAATTACTAAGTAAAATGAAACCTTTTATTTCGATTCTTTTCTTATATACAGCAAAATCTGTTACGCTGGGATATAAAAATTTTCATATTGCACTTGACCGTTTCATACTTTAGAAAGCCGTAAAAGTTACGCAAAACCCGCTTGAATTCAAGTAGCCTAATATCGTAATTAAAGTGAATTTTGAAGTTAATGCAATTTATTTAAATAAGATCGAAAAGAGAAGAAGCTATTTACAAGATCTGAGTTTAATTGGAAGAATTGTGACTGAAATATTATTGTCATTGAAAATAGTAAATAGAAAATGTATTGTTTACATAATGAAAAAAATACAATATACGTATTTAACACATCTTATGTTCAGAGAAGTACAGCCGTTAGAGTTAACCAAAATTTATTATTTGCTTAGAGATCTTCGAAAATATATTTTCCGTAGGACTTATATCTATATGTTCAAATGTTTTATTATCGCATCCGAGTTTCATCTTTTACTGACGACACCGTTTAGATATTATACTACTCATTGTTATCAAATATTTGAATTCAATTGTCAATTAAAAAACAAACAAACAAGAAACGTGAAATATACTACATGGTTTATTTAATTAGTGCTGGCCTGTCCAAATTTACGACGTGGTTCGCACCTATTCACCATCAATTTCATTTGTGCTGACCTTTCCATCAATGAATCTTTAAGACATCTTGTAGAATTATATGTCGGCAGGCCTAAGAGAAGAAATGTTCTTCACTTTTTAAAATTTGAACTTTGATATTCGGCCTTTTCAAATATCAGTTTATCGTACATTCATTTTGAAAAATGAGTAAATACAGCAACAACGATCATGGAAATATTGTCTCTAGACTTGTTATAAAAACACATGTTGCCTATTGATATATTTAGACCTTCAGTAATGTATTTCACATACCTGATCAATATATGGAAATGATTTATTATTTCATTATAACTAGACACAAAACCAAAAGTGTATCTTTCTAGATTTTGGTGATTTTATTAACCCCGTCGACCTTTAATAAAATATACCCACTCACCTGCCTTCTGAATCATTATCGATCATAATTACATAATTCGTTTCGATCGATTGAAATCTGCTCTTATTAATCAGTGTCTCAAAAAAGCAGATCTATTCCTCTGCGTTTTTTCTTAAACCGCATGTCATTTCAAATTTAACCATCCTCAAATCAAATCCTTTTTCTTTTGCACTTTTTAATGTGACTTATTACACTCTCCGGACCATTTTTTTGTATAAAAAAGAAGGGCATGATTAGCCGACTTTGATAGGGGAAAGTGCTTTTGATTAGGAGTATTATAAGATTTGACGGAAAACATGGGGGTATTATCAGTAAGTCAAAGACTGGCTGCTTTTCTTCTTGTTACACGGGTCTGATTTCAGCCAAGCAACGGGTATCAATTAGGAGAAGGGGAAGAGGGGAGATGCCATGGGGACAGCACCACAGCAGAATGGAGGAAATTTCGCATCAAAAGCGATCACTGACGAAGCTGCAATGAGCGATAAAGCTCGATTGTCACTGTACTGTCTGATGAACCCAGGCTTTGCTTCTTGTTGTTTCCATCTTGCTTGTTTGTTGTTCTTACTCCTGACAATTTTCTGCTCCCGAACGCCGGAGCCTGACTGATTTTCCGACAGGTATTAGTCGAGGAATAAATTCTGGTTATCGGTGAGAATCGGACCGCTTGATCGTTATCATTCTTGTCGATATTTCCCGTTGGAGAACTGCTGCAGCACGTCGATAAATCTTGTCAAAACGAAATCTCGAATACTTGTCTTGGCCGATCTCTCTTTTTTTTCCCCCACTCCCCTCCCCGTACTTCTTCTTTCTCACTGATAACTCTCAAGTCTGTCTTGTTTCAAACTTTCCTTTGACAAAACTTGTTTGCAGAAATACGCCTATAAATAAGCTTGAAGAAAACGTCAACTTTCTCCCGAAAATTATTAGATAAAAGGGAAATGAAAGAAAAGAAAGACAAGGTTTTTTCATCCATTGTTGCTCTTTGCCTGTGGAACTCACTCCCATCCTCTCTTCGTGAAATTGACAGTCTAGAACACTTCAAATCTTGCCTCAAAACATACCTATTTCAGCAGGTGCATGTGTTAAATAATGACTTTATTGGAGGAGCTTTGAGTGTCGTTAACAGAAATATGGCGCCTTACAAATGCTGTGAAGCATCATCGTCATCATCATCATCATCATCATCATCATCATCATCATCATCATCATCATTTTCTAAACAAATGGAGACAGTATGAGTTCTGAAGAAATTTAAGGGAGGAAGAAACAATAAAAATATGTAGGTAGCATGCATGTTAGGAAGAAGGTGTTGATGAATAATGATATGAAATTAGGACGAATTTGATTATTCTATTTATTACGTTTTACATGTATGTCCACTCTATGTTTCAATGAAAGGAAGAAGTTCAGTGTATCCAATTTTGAATTATGTACAGACAGGGGCGGCGCCAGGGTATTTTGATAGGAGGGGCAAGACGACCTAAAGATGACGTCATATTTTTTCTCCATTAAATAACAGGGGTAATATAGAGTTATATGTTTAAGACCTCTCTTTTTAATACTCCTCTTTCTTCTTTCTTCCCTTTTCTTCCTTTTTCTTCCTCCTTTTCTTCTTTTTTTTCTTCTTTTTGTCTTTTTTCACTACTTGAAAAATCATAGGGGGGCGGTCGCCCCCTCTGCCCCCCCCCTGTAGCGCCGCCCCTGTGTACTGATGCAAAATTACATGAATAAGGGAAAGAAATAATAGGATTTCATTACAAATGAAGAGAAAATTCATGATAATAATAATATTTAACTGCTGAATTAAATTGACACAAAATGCATGTGTGAATATTTTCCCCCTTTTATTAGGAATATGTCATGTATAGACAAAAAGTATTGTTATGGTAATAATACATTTTTTCACAAGATTTTCTTTTAATCCAGCAACTCTGAATTTTGCTGACATCATGTCGGAGGAATATTCTATTTTTGTGAACATACATAATTATTTTCTCTCAGTTTGCCCTCATTAGTACGTGCACGTAATAAATCATCACTGGCAAATATCCGTCTTGACTGGTTTGCGGTCGGTCTTGAATAATCAAGGTGCCATTGACGATTTATTTTATATTTTTGGTGCTTTTTTTTTTTTGGGGGGGGGAGGGGTCATATCGAAAAACGATGTAAAGTATTACGAAGAAAAATTGAATGATTATGTTTGTCTTCCGGTGTTTATTAAACATTCCGAAGGAGCAAATGCCTGTTTGGATAGACAGATTTTGAAGAATCTTTTCTCTTTCTTTAAAAGGTGTCGAACTGTTTTTCAAACTTTTAAGATACATTCATGCATAATTTGACTAGTTTCATTCAGACTTGAATTTTTTTTTTAGTATCCTTCCTTCCTTCAAGACTATCACAAGTGCACGAATTGGTATCTTTATTTCTTTTCCTCCTTTTCTTTCTTCTTATGCAACGTTTTTAACCGACTTCTTCCAATTTCTTTATTTTCTTTTTGAATTCCGTCCATTTCTTATATTTTTAATTTTGTTTTTCCAATTTCTGGTCTTTTTGTTATTCTAGGTCCTACAAATCGACACATTATTTAATTTTGATTAGATAACAATTAAAAAAAAAAAACTATTGCAATCTAAAAGAATATTTCATATATATATATATATATATATATATATATATATATATATATATATATATATATATATATATATATATATATATATGAGTTATCTCCACGACAGTGATAATGTATGGCCAACTTTTCTACCCTCTTCTTTTTACTTCTCTATAAATGATCAGCGTCACATTTCACTTCTTCCTCAGATTTCGTTTTTACATTCACATTTCACTTTCTTAATTTCTAGGTTTCCTCTAACTTATCTATTTCTCATCTTCTTATGATGATTTTCTCTCTTGTCTCCTCTATCGTTGAAATCTTCCCTCTCTGTTTTATCTTCCCTCTCTGTTTTATCTCCCCGCGCAACAAGCGATCTCAGGATGCGATAACTGCGCAACTTTGTGCGCACGTCTTTCCGCCCCCATCGCTCAGTCATCCCGACCACGTCTTTGACACAACAATAAAACAATCACGACACAATAGGCGTAAAGCCAAACCTAATATTTATTTAAGAAATCTTGAAACACATCCTGATTTTTATCCCAGATAACAATTCTAATCCCCCACGTGCCTCGGAGAAGGGGGACATTCGGAGATCGAGTTACCCAAGCCGGTGGAAGCAGGATATTGTAGAAATCTTAGTTTGCGGTATTTTAGTAACGCCTACTGCCACCACTAATTAGGGTTGCGGCTTATGACACTGATTGTAGTGAAGCGAAAGTTTGAGGAATGGCCAACAATTATTTACCTGCCCGCAAATTTTTGCAAGTAATGTTCACCAAATTCTTTTCTACTTCTTTTATTGTATCAGTTACAATGATTATTGTTTCATTAGTATTACAGGACTCTAAACTTTTGCTGTATGATGTAAGCCTAGCTAGATTTGACTCAATTCGATTCCATTTCATATTTGACATGGAGAAAAGACGACTTTGTTAATAACCCTTCATCATGTTCATGGCGAGTGTGTGTATTTTTTTTCTCGAAAAGAAAATTACTCACAACTTCTCTTTTTTTGCCTTATACATTAAGACGTCACATGCAGTCTCAAATATTATACATACATGTAACGTTTATAGAGTGCATGAGACTTCAATGTGACAAAACATAATGCACCGACGAATCCACAATCATATTCTAAGAGTGCAGTCATAATTCATCGATGCTATAGAGACCGAAGTTAAAATACAGTTGCATGAGGAAGATTCTGGATTTGAAGGAAGGTATAATTTGTATGGAACAATTATTATATGCATACATTTTGTTGAAAATTAACATTTAAGAAAATTGCAAAGAAAAATATTTCATTCTACAAAATATACATACATTATAGATGGGTGTTTAAAAGGGGAAAAGAAATCTTAACTTAAGATTCATAATGCTCAATACGGCAATCTACATATTTGTGTGATATTCCCGTTGAACAAGAGGCGCCATTTCGCTGACATAGGTTTGCGTCAGCGAATGACGCGACCTTTGACGGGCCATGAGAGAGTGAAATCATTTAAAAAGTAAAAGCAAAAAACAAACAAACAAAATAACAGTTCAAATATCGCTTTGAAATACTCGCGTATGGACGAATGCCCTCATCTGGTTTTATTAGCGCAGGTAGTGACGTAATCGAAGTGACGCATCTTGTGCAACGGGCCTTATAGAACCCCAGAGTACTTTTAAAATATGTGTGCATACGATATTGTATATAAAAACACCTATTAGTAAGACAGAGAGGATTTACATTACTAGTAACTCATGCCAGATCTGTGTTAATTATTTACATACACCTATATGTACTCTATTTTAAAGCTGAAAAATAAAGGTTAAGAGGTGTCTCGAATGGAAGCATTAATTGACGTATATTAGTAATGAGTCATTGTTTGAGACAACTTGGCCATGTGACCAATGTTTGTCGTTCTTTCAATAAAAAAAAGAGTAGAAAGGGCTTTGTTTAACCCCCAAAACGAACCAGATGACGTCTTATATGACATCACACGTACATGGGAACATTAAACCTCTGATTAGGTCATCAAAAATAAATGTTATAAAAATATGAAACCTGGTAGACGCTGCCATGGCGACGCTACCAAATTTCCATTTGGGATTTCTCTTTTTTAGGGCATCTTCCCTTGTTTTTGCAAGGCAAGCAATGGCCTTGATCGACAAAAGATCATTTCCTTTGACTTTGTTTTAATAAGATGTGGATTATTTTTGTTATCTTTGTTCTATAAAAGCAGATGAAGAACAACGTGGTGGTGAAAATTGACGTCATAGAATTATCCGGTAGCTTTTCCGCTTTAGTCTTCACCTTGTTACTTTAGCCGTTGGGTCGAGACTTTTGAAAAGAACTTCTTGTAACCTTAGATATCATGAAGATACTGTCAGGGTACGAATGTGAACGCAGATACGGATCGTTCGATCAGCGTTTATAATTCATCAAAAATAAATCTCTTGAAATGCAACATATAAAAAACAACTTTTGTAAACTCACGCAAAGTTTTAGTTTTACCATTCATTTTTTCCTTCACTTTTTCAAATCAAATATCAAAATCTTTTCTAAACAGAGACTCTATCAATTTATGAACCACTGTGTCAGTGTGTTTAATGTATGTGTCTATTTTTATATAACCTTTCGAACATATTTCATGAGATCTTTATATAAAGATTGAAATGAATATTTTACATCTTTTTCTGACAGGAAGATTTTAACTGAGAACTTGTTATAAGACTACTAGTATATAAGTAAATAAATGATCAGAAATTCGATGAACATAAGACGCGTAGTATAATCTTCCAGACACCTAGTCGAACATCTTACGCCGTCTCTGTTAGCAGAAAGTTCTACGGGTGTGTGAACTATTGCGATATATGGTTCACAAGTGCATTTTTCAATGCGTGCGGCCATATCATTTATTCATTAATTTTTTTAGTAAGTTTAGTAATAAGTAAGTTTTCCTCGATCTCGATCAAGGTTTTCTGTCCAGTGAGATCTCATGCCGAGTAATAGAACGTCGAGATATATCACATCGTATGGACAGCAAATTAAGATGGTATTTTGTTGGCTGTCCACACAGTGTGAGATATCTAGACGTCCTGAACCCCGCTGCATGTTAAACGATTCTATTTGGGAAATGAATGAAATAGCATTAGATATGAAAACATAAACAGCTAAAGCATTCCTGTTTGGGGCTCATAATGTTTATGTGAATATCAGCAGTAAAATCGCAGATAATTATGATGCATGTTTCTTGCGACTTTCAGTTTGAGAAAAGGCCCCGATCGAATGCTAATCGTAGTCGCAAGATTCCGCGATTTGAGCCCAATTCGGCCCTTTTTCGGACTTGAAAGCCTACAATAGCCTACAATTAGCTTAAGGAAAGCGGCATAAAATCTCAAAACATGACAGGGAAATATAACAGAGTAGGATTCATTAGGTCATCAGGAAGTATAAAATACGGTATGGACGCGTTCAGCTAGACAGGCTTGTCCAAGGTCAATTTCTGGTTGGATTTTCTTTGTTTCCATCTGAAGTCATTAACATAAAGGGAACATTCAAATATTAAAGAGAGATAAAGAGAGAGAGAAAAAAAATCATTCATTTGTACATTTTGCTGATTAAAAGCATATCTTATAACTACACGTGTAGTAAAATTCATGGTTTGTATAGAAATTAATGGCGCCATAATTGGGAATTTTAGGATTGCCAAGAAATCCATCCAAAATTTCCAGGCCAGGACACAATTAACCGACTCGGAAGTAACCCATCGAGAATTCCCCGAAAATCTACAAAAGGGACGTCTTTTTTTTTTCTTCTTCTTTATTCTTTACTTTTGAAAAAAAAAAAAGCAGCATATCGTGACAAAGCAGATGAAAGTTCAACAAGTGAGAGTGTAACTTAAGCTGCTTTCGTATACCAAAGAAGCCGATGCTAAACTTCATGACGCGCTAAATTTCTCTGAAATCGGATGTTTTACTTTTTTTGGTAATTGTTTAAATAATGTTATTTTGATACTTTCGACAAAATCCCCCAATATGCTTAGATATCCTAGTTATGTGTTACGTTATCCATGCATGCCATACAACTCCATTATGATTGTTACTATGCTGCAGTCCTCTTCCTTTCTCTCTTCTCCAAGTTCCCTATCCTCTTCTCTCCCTCTCTTTGTCTGTCCCTTTCTAATTTTCCTGTATTAAATTATATTTTATTTGTGTATTCAGGCGTACCCGCTACAAGCATCTGCTTATTGGGATTCAAGATTAATTTATTTTTTTTCGATACCAATTCATAAATCATATAAAGTATTTACATTGTAGAAGAAATTCATCATTCAAACATAACGCCTATGAAACTTTGTTTAACATATTGTTTTCTAAAATAAATGTTATAACAGAAAGAGGTTTACACACGTTTCAATTGTTTCTTGATATTAATAATCGAAAAGGTAACGAAAGGGAACTAGCAGAGAAGCGGAGCTTGTAAATAGCATGTTCCCAATTAAAAATCATTATAATTATATACATGGTTTAAAAATCTGTTCGTTGTTTTTGTTTGTTTGTTTGTTTGTTTGTTTGTTTTTTTACATATAGTATACGTTAACTAACTAACTTAATTAATAAACACAAAAGGCTCACCTATTATGAAGAAGAAGATGGGGAGGGACAGGTTGATAGAGGAAAAGAGATGAAATCAGGAAAGGGATTAAGAGGGGGTGGGGGGGGGGGGGTGAAATAAATCATTAAAAAAACTCCAAAAACATAAAAACATAAAACAGACATGGAGGGAGATCAGGATCAAACTTCCTCGTGTGGCTTAATTGTATCCAGGATATTTTTGGAGGGTTGGCTTTCCTTGTATGTTAGTAAGAGATGTTGTTTTAATTTTCTTTTAAACGTATGATTATTAGGAGTATCAATAATATTTTGGGGAACGGAATTCCAAAGTTTAGGTCCAGTTGTTGTGAAAGTTTTATTGGCAAAGAGGGTTCTTGTTTGTGGCAGGCGATAGTGGCTAGCCTGTCTGGTAGGGTAAGAGTGATGATTATTATTGGATGTAAACATAGAGTAAAAAACATGTTGAAGTTCGTACGACTTTAACTTGTGCATAAACAAGCCTAACTGTATAGGTGGTGTAATTTTGAGGATTTTTTGTTGATAGAAGAGAGTATTCGTGTGAGAGCGGTAACTAGTATGACATATGACTCTTAGTGCTTGTTTCTGGAGTTAAATTATACGCTCTGAATGTGCCTTTGCAGAGTTGCCCCAAGCTACGATCCCATAATTAATGTGTGGAAGTACCACTGTGGAGTATAAGGTGATTAGTGTGTGTGGAGGAAAAGTGTTACTAAGTTTATTGATTATGCCAATATTTCTCGAAATTATACTACATATCTTATCAATTTGGGGTTTCCATGTAAGCTTTTCGTCAATTATTTATCCAAGAAATTTCATGTTATTCACTCTATCAATGTTAGTGTTGTTAAGTATGATTTGTCCTGGGAGGTTTTTAATGAACTGCTAATTAACATGTAACTGGTATTTTGTAGGTTCAGTGAAAGCTTGTTTGCTTTAATCCAGTCTGCAACTAGGTTTAACTCGTTATTTACAGTTTTAAGTA
>CM046845.1:4701576-4749076 GCA_025618425.1 Heliocidaris tuberculata | reverse complement strand
GCGGAATGTTGTTTTGATCAAAGAAAGTTATGAATGGAAATTATTTTTAGAAAGACTATATCGGGCGTAGAGTCATGCGTTATGATTATGTCGTTACGACAGAGTAGGACTGCTTGCAACAATAACTTTTGAGGGAAAGCTTTTTGCGTGTGATTTCCGTAAACATAATTGAAGGCATTATTATTGTGCTAAACAGTGGCGGATTTAGGGGGCACTCCCGGCCCGTGCCCCTTTCCCCTTTTGAAAGAAAAGTATGTATTGTGCCCCCTTTTTAGAACGGAAAACCTTTGTTCTTTTTTTTTTTTCTTGTCAGAATTATGGAGGGAAACTGGACCCCATAACACCCCCCCCCCCCCACTGAGCGACTTTTGGAGGGCTGACGAAATTTTTTGTTGTTGACACCCCTCCCCCCCTCCCCCCACTGAGCGACTTTTGGAGGGCTGACGAGACCCCCATAATACGGATCTCCCTCCAAGCAGTTTCCCAAAGTTTACAATCTTGCATTGTGTGCCTCCCCCCCCCCCCCTTATACAAAATCCTGGATCCGCCCATGGTGCTAAATTCAATGGAATACCTGAAATTCAGTTTGTGAAAGATCAGGGACTTTCGGAAAAAATATCTCCATATTGTAGCCGACAGGCATGACAGAGATGGGCCAAAGATTATTGAACCTTTTCAAAGCTACTGAATTCTCATAGGCTTAATACAGGAGCCACCTGGTTCCCGTAGTCTATGGGTTAATTGACTAGGCCTAAATTCGAGGGATGACGTAATCATTTAGTAGCTATGAGGGACGATCAGCAAGAAGCCCAGAAACGCAAACACAAGTTAAATATTTGTTTACAATGATAAAATGTAATATAAGTCATGCATGTTAGATACTCACTTCTATCTTTTCTCCGTTCGTTTGCCAAATAGACATAAAAAGAATGGAAAACGACAGAGCCTCCCACCCCCCCCCCGAATAATAATCTTTTTTTCACACTGTAAATTTTACAAAAAGTTACAAAAATTTCCTTATTAAGCATAGTATTCGAGATAATTAAGTCACCTATGCCTGTACATATCATGACTTTTAAACAATTAAAACAGTACCCTTTAAATTGCAAAATGAAACAGATCAGTCGTAGGGTGTACGATGTCTATAATCAAAGAATATTATAAGTTACTTCAATATGCAACTTTATGTATGCAAGATATCCTCTAGTCACATCTGTCGTGTTTGTCATGAAGACATCGACCAAACCAAGTCTAAATTTGGATCACCTAGGTCCACTCTTTGCCTGCTGTGTTTTGACGTAAAAGACCACGGCGTGAGTCAATCGGATATATAAATGAGTCACTAAACCGGGGGTTCCCTCGGCCAAGAAAGCTGATGTTGTTGTCGTGACTCATGGTGGGAAAAAGTGAGAGACTGGTCTTGTGGCGTCAGGAATTGTTTGTTCCTTTTTGTGATTACATCGATTTTTTTTTGATGATGACGATGACAGTGACTGGAATCATCCTTAAACTCCCTTGAACTCTGGTATATTAGAGCGCCATTCATGTTTTTTGACACGTAAATTTTTGTAACTCCGATCTCCGAGGACAGATAGACGTTCCCCAGTGGCGTATCCAGTATAGGTTGGAGTAGGGATACGCCCATTCCTTGTTTGAAATCCCACCCCCCCCCAAAAAAAAGGGTAAAACTTTAGGTCTGCTGCACCTATGGCTTTCACAGCCCAGGTGTATATTCTGCCGCCCCACCCCCTTTCTTTTCCATTTCTTGATACGCCACTGATGACAGAGTGAAAATAGGACTCGTGGGGGCGGGGGGGGGGGGGGAGCAGGGAGTAGATGGGATGAGTGAAAGTGAAAATAATTCATGAAAAAGCAATACATTTTGTTATATCTATTGATATACAGTGTCAGTCTTTACTTTTAGATATCCCGTGTCCATTGCTATTTCTGTTTAATGAACCAGTACGAAAGTTAATCTAAGGTGAAGAGCGTATGCATTGGACAATTACCCCCCCCCCCCCCCACCCGGACTATACCACCCAAGACAACTACTTCCGGATACCAACCACTAGGAAAATTACGCCGGATAACCACCCCTACCCCTAAGACAATTACCACCGGATAACTACCCCTAGGATAATTACCCCCCCCCCCCCCCCAGGACAACTACCCGCAAACCGATTACCATCTTGTTAATACACATGATACACACATCCTACGGGGGGGGGGGGGTGGTAGTTGCCCAAGGGGTAATATTATTGTCATATATAGGGGGGGGGGGGAGGACAGTGGTCCCGCATGAGTCCAGGCTGTGAATGAGGGAGCAGTGGTGTCGGGGGGGGGGGGGACACCGGTCCATTAGGTGGATAAAGGCCACCAATTTGGGGAGCTTTGGGAAGGGGGCCGTATCATCTTCTTTTCACGTTCCCTTTCACCCTCTCCTTAACATGTCTCTCGCGTTCTATCAATAATTGTTAATTTTTCACTATTCGATTGTGGACATGTGCCCTCATCCCCGTGCCCCTTATACTAACACTACTGTAGGGAATGAGATCGGTTTTTCGGATAGTCAAGTATAAAAACATTTCGATTTCTTTTGTGTTGTCAACAAATAGCCCATAAATCAGTAGTTTTCTTAATTAAACGAACTTACTCTTAGCTTTTCCCCCCTCTGAATTGCGAGATATTTATCAACATGACTAAGGATTAAAATATGATTACTTCATTTTGCACCGTATACCGTACTGTAATAATGAATACGAACGACTCATCGGAAAGGCCTATTTTTGTTTGTTATTATAAACTTGGCGAGGATGTTAATATTTCCGCACTCTTCCCTTATTATCTATTTCAGTCCCGCGTCTTTCTCTTTACTTTTACCGACCACATACTGGGCTGATTAGTAAACAAACTCTCCACTTATTTGCTGGCTCATCTTGTCATATAATTATGACAAGAAACCGTGCTGTGGATCAAAGGCCCGTGGTTCGAATCCCAGTAGCCGCACTACCGTCCTTTGGAATGATCTACATCATACATAGCCACACTTATCATACCCGGGTGAAATAGAGTAGTCTAAAAAGCCATTGCCTAGCAGGCAAACATGTGAATGATGCATATTATTATTAATAATAATTAATATACTACCGGGGAGTGGAGATGGTACACACTTGCATGCGAGTTTGAAAAACGTGATACTTAATGACAAGTTGTTTGACGGTTTTAGTTAGTTTTAAAAATAACATTTATATCATAAAATACGAGAGAGAACTATGAATATGTAAATTTTATTTCATCTTTTTAAATGAGCGAAGATAAAAAACATTGCATAAATTAATAAATTCATGAAGCAACTGATTAAATAAGAAAGCATAAAAATCAATCTGTTAGTGAAGTTATGGTCCTAACAATTTAGTAATGCACACCTACTTAATCTGATAATGAAGGAAATACGACAAATGATCACTTCCGCAAGCTTTCAACGTGTTCAAGAAGGGCAGAAACTTCGATACTATAATTACAAGAGAATATAGAGAAATGCATCATACAACTAAAGTAAACAATATTTATGACGGTCGTTCTAATTCTTTGACAGAATCATTAAACTTTTATTATTATACCAGTTCCTACGCCATTGAAAGATGGTAAATTATTTTGTTTAATTTCTAAGAATAATAGAGTATCTTATTCTGTTGTAAAAAGCACTGGCTTATTCAAACTCGTGGGAAGGGTTCTTTCAGTTTGTTCTGTCCCGCGAAATGGAGGCGTAGGTTCTACCAACAAGACCAAGGGGAGTTAGTGCTGCCGTGCTTCGGACCTATGGCATACTGGCCAGAAACATAGACCACGGAACCTCTCAACTGAGACCGGTCGAGACCCTACGAAAGAAACCAAAAACGGTCAAGTGCATAAAATCATTCCTGCTCGTTGACGATTCAATGCTGGGCTGACTGACCGGGCAGCGGTCGGGAAGGCAATAAACCGTTTAGGCTGGTGCCCGTTGTACTGCCAGTCAGGAAGCCCAGGGTTCCGGCAGGGTACATCTTTGGGGTCCGAGTGTCCTGTCGCAAAGATATCAGCAGGGATATCTGGCACAGACCCTCAGGTAACCTTCAGCTATGTTTTGACGGAAACAGAGGACGCAGGGGATCAAGTCGAGATGGAACGGATAAGAAGAGAAGGGAATCACAGATTAGCCCTATCTCTTTTCAAGCACTGTGTAAACAATATGCAATCGATAATAAAAGTTGATGACACTACGAAATAATAGGATGAGGTTTTTTTTATTCCTTCCTCCAGTGGCGGATTCAGGGGGGGGCAATCCCGGCCCGTGCCCCCCCCCCCCTTTTGAGGGAAAACAATGCAATGTGCCCCCCCCCCCTATTTGCGATTGTGCCCCCCCCCCCCATTTTCGAGCTGGAAAACTTTTTTTTTTTTTTTTTTTTTTTTTCAGAGAATTATGGAGGGGAACTGGACCCCAAACCCCCCCCCCCCCCCCCCCACTGAGCGACTTTTGGAGGGCTGGCGAGAGACCAAAAAAATATGGGTCTCCCTCCAAGCAGTTTCCCAAAGTTGACAATCCTGCATTTGTGTGCCCCCCCCCCCCTTATACGAAATCCTGGATCCGCCCCTGCCTTCCTCAATAGATTTTCTGCTTCTTTCCATGAGGAGGTCATAGTCAAACGCCTTTAAGCATGTTAAGTGTTAATCGTAATAGTGATAAGATTCTGATTTAGCCACAGATTTGAGCAGTGTGATTACGCATCGTATAGACACTGGACTCCTTCTCATCAGGTCACTGAATCAAGCTCTGTGGGCGGACGTGATTGTAAAACTTCTTTTCATCATATCCCATCGTATTTAGAAAACAGAATCGAAACCAAGTTTAGATGTTGGCCACTCACTCACAAGCACAAGGATGATATGCATGATGGCTCAGTGGTAGATTACTGTGGTCTTGTAACCTATAGAATTCCCGGTTCGATGCCATGCCAAATGCGCTAGTGGCCTTTGGTTAAGCAACAATCCTCATTACCAAGTTCCTCTGATAGGACTTCACGATGTGCGTCCCCTGGTTGCATACATTCAAGCATAAGTGTACTTGCTTTCAGTTAGTTAGGTAAAATAGAGCTGTATCATGATCAAGCATCAAAGCATCAAAGCCGCGCGTCCATTCATGGGAAAAAGGGGGAAGGGCAAATACACCGATTTGGGGAAATATATACTGCATATTTCCAAAAGAACGACACGATAACAGTTTCAAAATAAAAACAACAAAGAAAACATTTTAAGGAATGGTACATGTTTCGGAGTCATGCAAACTCCATCGTCACCGTGAAATTTTACTGCATAGAATTAACAGGTAATCTGTTGCATTATTATCATTAAAAAAACAACAACAAACTACCTGGTATTAGGTTATAGGCTTGCCTTACCAAAGTGAAGATAGGGTGGAAAATATATTTAGCAGGCCATTATCAACCCTTTCAAAAGTTCATCCTTTGACTTTATTTTATTTTCATTTTTTTTCTAAAATTTTAACCTTACGGCATGTACATGTATATTTCTTTGTGGCAGATCATTTCAAATGGATGGATAGACAATCATGAATTACATGGCATGGTCATGTGAAAGAATAACTCAGTTATCATCATGGGAAATTTCATTTTTTGTGGGAAACTTTAGATTCGTGTGGACCGGTCAAAAAATCGAACACGGTGAACGCTCGTGAAACTTTATGATGGAACACAATATTGCGTGTGCCATATATCCGGCCTATAGAAAGGCAATATCGCCTACACACATCACATGCTTAAGAGGGGGGGGGGGGGGGGGGGGGGGGGGGGGGTCTTATTATTTTTTTCTCCATTTTGGAATATCATTAAGGTTTAAGTAAATGTCCTATAACTTCCCAATGATTTAATTCATCAAATTAATTAACCTACAGACATCCGTTGGGTTCTTTTATTTTTAATAGTTTGCCGGTCATAAATCATGTCATTTGAAGAGTGCCAATTGCTTATTTTAGGGTATCTGATACGCCATCATGATAATATTGTAACTCAAAATCAAGATGTTCCACCTGGCATCTCATTAAAAAAAAAAAATGTGTGTGTGTGTGGGGGGGGGGGGGTCTTCTTTTTTGTTGTTGTTGTTGTTCTCGAATGATTGTGTTGCTTTGTTACCCTGCATGCCCTATAATGCCTATATATATATATATATATATATATATATGCTAAAAGGTCACCCTGTTAATTTTAATGATGTCGTCCAGTACAAATTTCTTTGTCGACATGTCCGGTCAGATTTTTTGCCGATGTCGACAACTGTCGAGAAAAAAATGGTCGGTAAATTTTAACATTCAAGTCAACATGTACACCACCAGTACTTGCATTTCTGACTGCATCTCGGGTGAGCCGGCGAACTAACCGGTAAGTCACCGCTGGACTCGCTCTGTAGTCGCAGTCTTTTTATTATTTTTCATTGTTTCACCGGTGCTCATTCTTTAAATTATTTTTTGGAACACTTTTCCGACGAATCCGTATATTTGTAATACTTGAATGTCGACAACATAGAATCTCTGGCGACATGTCGTCTTCCCATCAAAATACGCTTTTGTCGACCAGATTGTCGATAGAAGGTTACTTTGTCGACGACAGCTCTAGAACTTAATTTACAGCCAATATGAATATGAACACAATAATATCGGTGATGTGTCAAGTGAATTTGTCAAATATTGATCTATCTTTTTTTTTAATCCTCCACAAAACTCAAAAACTTAAGTGCTAAATATCAGGTGCTATGTAAGCTATTGAACCAGTCGTGCTTAATTTAGCACCAACAGTCAGTGAACTTTCTCACAAAACTTTTGTGTTGCAGAAGATATGGACGCTAAAACAAGTGCTGATGCAACTCTCTCTCTCTCTCTCTCTCTCTCTTTCATTTACTGTCATCGCAGTTTTACATATCACTTCTCTTCCTCTTTGTGCCTTTGATAACATTTTTTTTGGTATTTCTTTATCTTCCTTCATCCCTATCCCCTCTCTCTGTTTTCCATCTTTTCTAGATCTCTAGCCTCCTCTCCCAATCTCTCTCTCTCTCTTTCTCTCTTCCCCCCTCTCTCTCTCCTTCTCTCTCTTTTTTCCTCTCTCTATCTCTCCTTCTCTCTCTTCCCCCTCTCTCTCTCTCCCTTGCTCCCTAAATCATCCAGTTTTTAATCCTTTAAAATTAATTATTCTACTTTTATTACGTATGCTTCATCCTCATCATGCTCATACTGGTCATCGAATTCAATTAAAGATTACGTTTTTATACCGTTTAGTAGTTAACGGTATCAACTGTTTAAGTTCAGGGATTAATTCCTAGAGATGAAGAAACCGCAATGGCGAATTAAACGCCTTTAATTGATTATGTGGCATTTTGAAATAACTGTCGTGTTTCTAACAAGCCTTACAGTAATGGCCCTGACCGTGACCGAGAACCCATCGAGTAATGAATTTATATATCGGGGTGAAAACCCTACAGAAGGACGCTGACATCCCGGTAGAAGCCGGTAGAATAAACATGATAAAGCATACATTTAAATAGTAGATGGTCAAAGTACATATCACGTCAAAAATAAGTTTTCGTATAACGACAACCCCGCTGTCAAAGACAGGATGAGAGGATTTAGGGTAGTTTCTACAGGCGTAGTAATCTGGAGATGAATTGTCCTGGGTTAACTGTCCGGGATAATTGTCGGGGGTAAGCTGCTGTCCGTGACATGTATGAAAATCAGAAGGTTTTATAGTCATGTAGGCCTAAATAAGGCCAAGGCGTCATCTGAATCAATGTTTCTTATTTTGCTGTGATACATATCAAATCTTTGCACACCAAATTAAGAAAAAAAAACATATACCACTGACAGTCCCTTAATGATGAACTGTGCTTTTTTCCCATTAATTAGACCGTATATCGGAAACTATTTTTTTTTTATTGAATACTAAATGCTACGAGTATGAGTCATTTATACAAAGTCCTTACAACCCCTAAATCTTGAATGTAAATATTACTTAGTACATCTATGAGGGATTCTTAGACATACTTTATATGTTCTTGTAAAATAACAGTTTGAATCCCAAAAGATAAATACGCTTCTACAAGGCCAGGATATAGTTTCGAAATAAGTTTTAGTACACTGACATTGTATAGACCCATATGCAATTTAAGAATACCTTTTAACTCTATGTCTCTCTCTCTCTTTTTTTTTAAATAGAATGAGCCATTCCTTTAGCCTTGGTAACCAAAACACGAAGTAACAATAATATTAATAATAATAAGACAACATTTGTAACGCGGCTAATATTATGTTTCAGGCCGCTATGGTGCTGTTGCCAAAGCAGTTTTAGGCAAAGCATTGTCTTTGCCCAAGAGATAGCTGGGACATAAGCACCAATATTGCAATATTACATATACATCATAAAATAATGAAATATATTGTTACATTAATCATGACGGGTAGAATAAAGATATTGATATATTGCGTTAACCGTTTATCATGTTTACAGGGAATTGAAAAGCCATGATATTACAATCCTAGAAAACAATCTCAGGCAGAATTATATTACGCGTTCCTTCTGTATTTAGGTCAAAGTTTCCCTAAAGTAGTTTGAACTTTGAATAATTTAAACAAGTCCCATGATGGGGTTATTTATAAGAAACAAGCATTTGATGCATTCTCAGAAATGACACGCATTTGACTAATTATAAATTTAGGGTCACTCTATGACTGATTCATAGAACAGGACACGGGTACCGAGCGACGCTACTTCGTATGTTTAACACAGCCAAGAAATGACGAATCCTGTCCGAATTCTTACCGAGAAAAGTGGACATACGCTATCATCAAGCCCATGTTTTTGCGAAAAGCTCACTTCAATTTTTGTTTTTCAACGTTATTTGTTGTACTTGATCGAGTAGATGTATATTTGCGTGATTAATTTGGGTGTGAATTTGATGATTATTTCCGTTTGACACCATGTAACTTTTTGCTACTGTCCTTGCTACATGAAGTGACCGTGATTATTTCCTGATAAGATGATGAAATGACATATGAATATTTTTAGTATTTGTATAAATTCAAAAGTACTCTCGATATTCAACGCTTTTTATACAAATATTGCCTATGTACAATGCAAAGCACAAATGGCGGATAGGTGTGGGGGGGGGGGGGGGCAAACCGGCCCGTGCCCCGAAAACCGAGTGGCATACTTTAAGCACAACAACCCCAAAATATGCCCCATTTTTCCAATTTTCGACACAAAAGGCATCTACAAATGTGATATTTGTTTGTTTTGAATTGTGCGCCCCCACCCCTTTGCAAAATCCTTGATCTGTCCCTGTAAAGCTCTACAATAGCTGATCCAGGTCATTACACCATCTATCGGTATGCACGCATGTGCAGTGAGTGATAAAATCAATTTATTTCCATTATATTTTCTCTTTTTACATTGCATTGGAATAATATTGTCCGTTATTAATGCAAGATTGTCATGAGATTCTACGCACAGCTGAATAAGTTTGTGATAATCATATGAGTGCAGTCAGTCACAAAGAACACAAATTTAGACATGAATCAATCGTTTATTTGATCACTTCTTGTACACTTTGCACAAATTAATAAATCACATCTTCCATAATTTCACAATACAATTATTGAACCATTAACAAAACTTGAAACTCAGTGGTGGCCAAAGAGTATTCAGAAATGTGCAGGCCTCATGTTTACTTAAATCTATAAACATTCTCATAACTCAACATGATATAGTTGGAAAAAAGAAAAAAGTGAAGTCGATTTTTCTTTTGTAGATTTCGGCTTGCCCATGCCATTTTTTTTTCTTCTTCAAAACCTTGATAATATGTTTATATACCGTTCATTAAAATAGTGTTTACAGAATAAATAAATAAATAATAAAAAAAAATAAAAATAAAAATGAATAATAACCAACAAACAACAATTTATTTTGGTTCCTTTACTTTTCCTGGTTATAATGTATCTTATACATGTTATATGAATTTAGCTGCAGCTGGTAAATTGAACTGCGCTACATTACGGTTGTTTCGCAAGTTGAATACAAATGCCAAGTCATTCGAGGTAATTTTGAGCTGAGAAGAAACTCACGAAATTAGAACAGACCTACCTAACTATGTTTATATGGTAGGACCATTACATCTTTACGTTTGAAATAGAGAATACAACGAAAGTGGAAGATAAATGAATTGGTACAACTGAATAACTTTTTTTTCCAAACATTCCTAACTTTCTTATTCTTTGTCCGATTTTTTTTTCAAACTTCACCATCCCGTTTCTCTAATTTTTCTCATTTCACACAAATCAGCTCTCTACAAAGGTTAGATTGCCCTTTAAGTACAAAAACTACAGAAACTATTTAGATTATAAGGTAATCATGTAAATGAATGCTATTAACAAAATCTGAAATCTTATCCTGGACGAAATTTCAGGCAACGGTTTTCGTGACTCACATGTAAAATATTTCAAAATAATACTAGGCTTACCTGCCTTCAGTGTAGTCATTAGCTTGATTAGTGATGGTGGTGACGACCACGACGACGAATATTCGTAACTCGTACACTCTTAAAATAATTGGGCAAAAAATGCCCAACTTTTAACCAACACTGGGCAACATACTGTCCACACAACTATTGGTTAAAATCTGCCCAACTGATGTAGGGTTGTTACACAAATTGGTTGATTCATCATGAGATGTGGGCAAGAGTTACATAACGTTGGGCCATTTTTAACCAACCATCGGTTGCCCAACTAAATTTACCCAAGTGTATAGCTTAGAATTTAGTCACAAATATTCACTTTACAAATTTGACTATTAAAGAAACACACGTAATTCAATATATACATACATTCTTACACTGACTTGTATCGTTTATGCTACTCATTTCAAGTTCATTTTTGTACAGTGTTTCGATTTTTCGTTTGTTAATTTAAACATCGATAGCACGCGATACTTTTGCAAGTTTAGCTGCTTTTTTCACATAAAAATTCTCATTAGTATTTTTTTTCCGGTAAAAAGTGAAAAACTATGTTTGAAAAAGTATAACAAATACTAAAAATATATCTCAGACTTCAGGCGGCATGACCTCAGTATAAATGTTATACTTATAAGCTATAATATTAGCTTCATCTTACATTCGCTTTCTATAAATGTCGACATTTCTAATCCAACAAATTTTGTCCTTTCCCCCATTAGTGCCTTCGACTTTAACTGATGTATATAACCATGTTTAAGCTTCCAACCCGTTTGAAAGCCCATGAAAAATAACAATCAATTAAAACCTGCTGGAGTGTTTTTGCACGGCACGCGGGCTTGCCTTCGCCAACATCATGAACACCGGGCCATAACTTCTTTCCGGCCTTATAGAGGATTTAAACCTTTCTCCAATTTATCAATTTCTTGATACACGGCCACTCATAAATTTGAATCGAGCAAGCAATTCAATCTCTTTACCAAACGGTTTATTAGTATTGGAGCTCCATTATGACCGTACGCTATCTCGGCAATATGAAAATTACATAACACATATAATTTATCACTCTGACGGCTGCTTTAAAGGTTAAGTGAGTATTGATTAAGCAGCAATACAATAAAATATAATGGGTTATCAATGATTAATCTAGTTATAAAATCGACGCATTTTGTTCTAAGTGAAACTTCATCACTTTATTTTCAACATGGAAAGCTTCATGCACGCTAATAACACTAAATGATTACTATCAAATTTGCATGTGTTGTTAAATTCGGGATCAATATCAAGAAGCATTCATTGAAATTAAGAGCCTGGACAATTACATCTGCAATAATAATGCAGTTATAAGGGGAGATATTCCCAAATTCCAAGAATAGTTATAGTCATTTAAGTTTCCAGATGCCTAAACCCAAATTTGCGGATATCAGATAAATTAGAATGGATGGCTTTGTACATGCCTGAATTATATAGAAAGCCTTCGGCTGCGAAAAAAAAGGGTAGGGACCTACGCCGCAACTTTTTGCATATGACATGAATGTGCCTTGTTGAAATTCCAGGTTCATTTCGAGAATATTAAACAATAAAAATGTCCTTTGATCAGTAATCCAAACCTACATCACAGTGTATAGCATGTTATCAAAATTCATAATCATTTGAAAGCCATCAAGAGAAAACAAACTTAATTAACACTTTTATTCGTAATCGTTGCAGAAATCTGGAAATTCTGATAATTTTTCTTCTATCAGAAATATTCTTTGTGATGTTGGCACTCGGTTAATTAGTTAAATAGGCGCACATATAAAGAGAAAATTGCCTAAAATAATCTTCGTAACATTCAGTGGTGAAATGATTATCTATTCATCAATTTTAGAAAATCAATTCGGGATTCTCCTCTAATTAAACACGTCCGAAGTCAAGAGGTGGATAATTGAGGAACAGTTACACAAGGTGGGTCCAAAATAGGTAAATCGGTGGCATATGTTTTTTGGTAAGGAAATTAACTGGCACCCTGTACCCTGCAATATAAGCCTGCATGTCTGGCAGAGAAAATCGATGAAATCACCATCTTCACATCGTACAGGTATATTGTATTTTGGGGGTGTTTTTTGTTTTTGTTTTTGTTTTTCCCAATGATTTAGGGGCTGATGCTTAATATTTATTGTTTATAAATTAAATTATGAATAAATATTTATCTCCATCATCATCATCCTGCTTGATTCACCGTCCCCCCCCTCCTCCTTCTCCAAGTACTTCTTGTTCTTCATTCTTCTTCTTGTTCTTTTTGTTGTTGTTCTTCTTCTTGTTCATCTTTTTTCTTCTTAATCATCATCGTCATTTTCTTCTTCTTGTTTTCCTCCTTCCTTTTCATTTTGCTCATTTTCGTTTTCTCTTCTCTTTGTCTTCTTCCTTCCTCCTCTCCTTTTCTTCTTCTTCTTATTTTTCTTCGTCTTCTTCTCCTCCTCCCCTCCTTCATTTTTAATTCGTTAAATTTCCTGTTCTCTTCTTTTTCTTCTTCTTTATTTTGTTCTAAGCTTCATTTTTTTTCCTTTTCAAGTTATTTCGAACATGTAAAAATCTAATAAATTTGCACAATTTCATTGTATGGCAAGAATCTGTTATGACCATGGTGACAATGAAATATATACATGTATATGATAAACCTGTATACATTATAACATGTTCAAAAGCGCACATGTATCGATCTACATGCATGACATGTCGTTAACCAACCCATAAAAACTGTGCTTCTTCATTGCAAGAAGCACTTGCTGAAATGCTGTTTTTCAAGATTATGTACAATTCCATCTTTTCAATCTGATATCCACAAGCCAGTATTGTAGATAGAATACACATACATTATATTATTAGCTCATTATGTGTTCGTAAATTCCACTTAAAATGTTCAAGACATTGTAAATAGCGTTATGTGTCCATGTAAACCTGAACCAGTCATACCTATACGCACAAGACACTTAGCGTTATATACAACAAAGGGCGGCTATTTCTTGTTACCCGCTCTGCCTCCCCATCCCCCCCCCCCCCCTCCCGGATCGCTGCTCATATATATAACGGTGTTAAACGACTCAATATATACACTGATGCAATTCAACTACATGTATTCAATGTTCGGTTTTGGATGTTATTGTCAATCAAACGGAAGGCCCTTTTAACACTCAAGTTTGGTGTTAGGTGTAAAATGTTCCTTTCAGTATTACATAATGTTCTCTCAGCATCGTGACGTTTAAATACCAACAAACACCAGATCTGTACTTGATGTCATCAAAGTACTCATCCAATCTTTAGAGTATTTATTAAGTTTGTTTTTCTTTTTCTTACATCTCATTCCGTTTTGAAACCCCATCTTGTCGCTTTACACATCAGTGGGCCTTCCCAATCTGCTGCCGAGGATGATCGCCAGGATGATCGTAGCGAGGATGAAGAGGAGAAGGCCCAGGCGATCGAAGACATGAGCCATCTTCTTCCACTCGGCAGTAATCGACTCCTTCTCGTCATCATCTTGCCGATCCTCAATCATGGTATGCAGGTCCTCGGAGATGTTACCGAGCTGTCGCTTGATGGCGCCATTGCAGCTCGTGCATGTGATGGTGGTGACGGTATTAGCAGCCGAGGCACTGCCACCGCTCACGTTGTCCAACCCGCAGCCGTTGGCGAACGCTGATGATCCACTCTGGAGGTGTCAGGTGAGTTGGATGACATAATAAAAATAAAAGAATATATTGACTGAATATATTGACTGGTCTTGGGCGATATCTATATATTTTTTCACAGAACTACTGAGCATTCCAAAGTTGTTTTATCATGTTTATAGACCTTTCCAAAGCTTCCCAGAGGTGTAGAAGAAGAAGAAGAAGAAGAAGAAGAAGAAGAAGAAGAAGAAGAAGAAGAAGAAGAAGAAGAAGAAGAAGAAGAAGAAGAAGAAGAAGAAGAAGAAGAAGAAGAAGAAGAAGAAGAAGAAGAAGAAGAAGAAGAAGAAGAAGAAGAAGAAGAAGAAGAAGAAGAAGAAGAAGAAGAAGAAGAAGAAGAAGAAGAAGAAGAAGAAGAGGAAGAGGAAGAGGAAGAGGAAGAAGAAGAAGAAGAAGAAGAAGAAGAAGAAGAAGAAGAAGAAGAGGAAGAGAAGAAGAAGAAGAAGAAGAAGAAGAAGAAGAAGAAGAAGAAGAAGAAGAAGAAGAAGAAGAAGAAGAAGAAGAAGAAGAAGAAGAAGAAGAAGAAGAAGAAGAAGAAGAAGTCTATATTAGTGAAGATGATAGTGGTAAAATGATGGTGATGAAGAAAATAGGATCATTGAAGATAATGACATAATAAATTGAGTTCTGTTGTGTATTTTTATTTGTAATTTTAGGGGTTTAGTCAAATTTAACTTTTCACACATGTCAATAAAATAAACTGAATAACATATAATAACAATGACGAACAGACCACCGTGTTTGTCTAAATCTGGGGCGAAAGTAGCCCAAATACTGGTGTTTTTAACTTTCTAGTGGGCTGCAGCCCCCTACCCCCTCCAGCCTTGCACCCCTATGCTCATCAACAACTGTCGGTGGAAATCCCGGGGGACCGTGGGGGGGGGGGGGGGGGAGAGACTGCCCCACGATTTTGAAAGGGAGAACACAATATCAAAGGTCCCCCTCGATTTTTGTTATTTTATGTGGCAAAAATAAATCTGTTAAAGCTGAACTAACATATATTTTAAAATTTGAAATGCAACTTACTAATGTTTACTTTGGTTTATTTGCTTCTCACCCATGTTAAGAGTAAAAAGGAACCCCCCAAAATGTGATGAACGCAAAAGTGGCTTGACAACTCAAAGCACAATACATGCTTTAGTAATAAGGAAAATACTCTTTTGCCTTGTTGTTAGCTGCCGATATGTCTAGATTTTCAAATGAAATAAACATATCTCATGATCGTGAGGAAATAGAGCCGTAATTGAGTACTTTCAAATTTGAAATTTCATGACTCCATCATGATGTCCTTTGTAGCTTTCCATGCCACATGATAGCGTTATGATGTCTTATATGATGTCTTATAGATCATTATACAAAAGTAGATTATGATGTAAAGCACAGTTTAATGATGGATGTACAAAAGGAATGTTTAATATTCGTATCTCATGTATGAACCATAAAGTCATTTGTATATTGATGAAAATGAAACAGATATTTAAATTTCATATAGTCATTGTTATCACAGTGAAATCAGTAACACCTATCATTACAATTATAGAATGACGTCAACTGTATGTTTGCGGAAAAAATGTTTCAAGTCTGACTCTGAACCTCGCTCCGATTCTTCTAATATTCTAAGCGCCAAGTAAAAAAACATGTAAAGGCATAGCACATTTCTCAATATTGGCTCGTTTACGAGTTCAAGATTCAAGAACTTTATTGTCTGATTAAAAATACAGAAATTCGTCCTCCACTGGCAAGAAAGTTGACAAAACAAGCATAAAAAAGTTACATAAATAAATAAATAAATAAATGATACAAGAAATATACAAGAGAGAATCAAATAGTAACAGACTATAGAAACCAGGACATATGAAACATTGATTTTAAAAAGAAAATAAGCGACACAATAAGGTGAATCTTTAAAAACGGAGTGCTGACCATGGAAAAATAAATCGTTGAAAAATATCACTGTCTAAACGAATGAACTACTGTATCACCCAGGACTATCACCCTTACCAGACCAGTTACACTAGCATAATCTTGAGACAAGAACAGGAACCTAGTTTGCATAGAGAGTTCTAAAACTACTGATGTAAATTATCAATATACATGTACTTATTGGCAAGATTTAACAATACATGAGAGTAAGAGTTGTAAGAATATATACATATACAATCCATTTATTCATTACTTTATACATAAGGAGAATTTCAAAATGTTATTTTCTTGAAAATTTTCTGTTTTGTATGACACCAGATTACCCATGATAAGTAATTAAGAAGCTGGTAAAATGTGACGTTCAGTTTTGTTCAGTGTTTGTCCTCCTACGGTGATATGCAGGTAGAGATGGCGTAATCGAATGGCTTAAACACTTGACTGGAGATGGGAAGGTCATGGGTTCGAACGCCGGCGCGGCACTACTGTACTTTGGCAAGATATTAATCTACATTTGCCACTCGCCACCCAGGTGTTAAATGGGTACAGAGAGGAAGGAACTCCTTGAATGCTGTGAGCGCCAAAATCGGTAGCCTATCAAGACCCGGAGTAAGCTCCTTGAGCACCTTACGAGGTGGATATATGAGCGCTATATAAATATCCAATACTATTATTATTATCATTATGAAAATGCCTACCCGTGTTGAGTTATCTCGCATGATGCAAACACCTTATGCCAATATTTAAAAATTTAACGGAGATTTTTTCTTCTTCAGTATAATAAGCTCTATTCAATGCATCATTTTCAAGTGATGTCATTATTAGGACTCTTTTCGTTTCTTGTATCCTTAAAGCTCGTGTTCAGTTTTGGGAACAAAAAGGAAACTGGACACAAACACATTAAATGTTCTTCTCCATGTATAAAAAGATTTATGTATAATAATATAAAACAGAAAAACAACAAGAACACAAAACCGGATTCTATTATCATTTCTTTAAATCCCAGAAAATTATACCAGTTGATCCAAATACCCTATCCAATTTAAAACAGTATTAACAATGACTGAAACAATAAAGAATCCCCGACAAGAAAGAAACAAACAAAATGGCACTTACAAAGGTAGTATCGGCGATGCCGCAGCTCTCATGATGACTAGCGAGACGTCGTGTGGCGGCAGGCGGGAGCTTCGGGCTAGAGGGAGTCTGGTGAGACTGGTAGGTAGCAACCTTTATGGGGCCTACCACATCACCATTGCAATCCATGATGCGGCGAAGATCTGCTCCTTCCCCATTCTTGCCTGGGGGAAAATAGAAAAGTTATATATATAGTTCTAGTTTTAGTATTGTAATGAAATAGATAATGATCATATTTTACAGAGAACTAGAAAGTAATTACGATGATGATGATAATGATATTAATAACAATAATAATGATAATAATGATGATAATAACAATAATAATAATGATGATTATTATAATAATAATAATGGTAATAATAATGATGATGATAATAACATCTGTTTGAAGCCAGAAGGGCCAGAATAGCTCCAAACAGACAATAATAGTGATAGCAATAATAATGTTGATAATAATAATATATAATGATGATAATAAATTAATAATTATGATGTAATAATATCAATAATGATGATAATGATAATGTTAATAATGATGACAATAATAATAATAATGATGATAATAAAAATAATAATAATGATGACAATAATAATAATGATAATGAAAATGATAATACTAATGATAATGATGATGATAATAATAATAATGATATAATAATAATAATAATAATGATAATGATAATAATAATAATAGTAATAACATTTATAATAATAAAATTAATAATAATAAAATTAATAATGACAATAATAACAATAAAAATAAAAATAATAATAATGATGATAATAACAATAATAACAATAACAATAATAGTAATGATAACAATAATATTATCTACATTATCGACAACTTTTGATGCTCTTATATACATCCGAAGGGATAATCTAGGTATAAAAAACATATACAGACACACTGGGGTATAACGAAACAGAGAAATTTGAAAATAACAACCTCAATTCAGAAAAGTATATTATAAGACCAGCGAGCATATACATGTATATTTGTACTTCATTCATGATTTTACTTAAGCAGAATCGTAAATGAACAAAAAATAATCTTCTATAGTGACAGTATCCTGTAAAATAAATTTCGATATGATGATAATATCAAACGAATTTCAAAAAAAAAAATTCACTGGCAGAGAGAGAGAGAGAGAGCAGAGGGAATGGGTTGAAGAATTAGAAGCCCCTAATTTTTTTGATTTAGGAGAATCAAATGAGATAAAGTAGAAATGTTTGAAGTTTTAGAGTAATTATTGACTATCATTTCGGTCTAACAGATTCAGCAAGAAATAATGACAGATTATTTGTTGTTGTTGTAATGAATGAATAACTATTAAAAAACTTTTTCCTATTGGAAAAAAAAATCATTATCTTAATCAACACCATTTCAGAAAATTAATCTTTGGGTCCGTTTTATTCAGTTTGTATCAGAAATAAGTTATGGCCGAACTGCACTGAATATTTGATACTGTTGATAATTCCCCCCCCCCCCCCCCCCACGCACACACCCCTTACACTACCCTTATTGCAATTAATGTACTGTAGAAAGTATTCTCGATTTCATGATCTTAAGAAAGTTACAATTACTTAAAGTTGTACCTGAATTAGTGATGATTTTTTTTTTTTTGGGGGGGGGGGGGGGAGAAGCGTGCCCCCTTTTAAAACCCAAGTGGAATACCTCAAAAATGTGCCCCTATCAAATTTTAGACCTTGAGTCACCTGAGAAATATCGATTAATTTTCCTTTTCGCTTGTCGGAATTGTCCGCCCCCTCCATTCTTAAAAACAGAATCCTAGATCCGCCCATGCCTGAATCTCATTTGATTTTTAATGATGTGTGATAAAAAAAAAATCATATATCTTCGAATACGAACAATGAACTGCATTCTCCAAAGGAAAGATATGAATCTAAATTATATAAAATATGTGATATGTTATAAAGTAAACGTATTACCATGACAACGTAAGCATGTAGTGTGTGCTCTGCCTACGTGTATTTCTTCTCTCATCTCTCTCCCTTTTCCCTTTCCCAATCTTTCGTATGTACATCTATATCTACCTGAGATGATAATGATAAGACATAATGAAATACGGTAAGATTTTAAACAGATCAATCCAGTCAAAATGTTCCCCCATTTTTCCATATAACCGGGGCCACGCTACTTAACCCAAAAAAGTATGTCCCCCGACACTTTTTGATATAACTCTAGAAATATATGATGAAATTCGTAATACAGAGTGTGCAGAATTTTCTAACTGACATTTTGATTGATTATTATTTTGTGAACGAAGGATTATGGTTTCATAATGAACTTAAGTTTTTTTTTTTATTGCAGTGACTGCAGTCGGTACAATAATGAAATGCAGTGTTTACATGTGTATACCTTTTTTCGATTCTTTTCATCTTTTGATCATGTACAGACACATAATTTATTACTCAAATTCATGAAACTGCAATAAAAATCATGATTTTGCAATGCATTTTCATGAATTTGAATTACAAGTTATTGGCCTGTAATGAACAAAAAAAATTTAAAAAAAAAAAAAAAATAAATAAAAAGAGTACACACATGTAACCCCATGCATTGCATTATGAAACGCTAAGTGTAAATATTTTCTACCACCGACTGCAATTAAAACCATTTTGAAAACATGATCAAGGTTCACAGATAACCAATCAAAATGTCGGTTAGAAAGTTCCTCATACTTTGCTTTTTGAATGAACAAACTTCATCAAATATCTCTCGAGCTATATTAAAAAGTGTCAGGGGGAACTTCCTTGTTTGGTTAAGAATATAATGAAAATGTATAATAATTAAAAAAAAAAGAAGTAAGTAACAAATGATCGACCAAGAGAGAGAATTAAAGAGTCCTGAGAAGTTTCATTGTGATGTAGTTATCGTTGTCGAAGTCATGATTGTGTGATTTTTTTTTCTTTAAGATATCAATATCTCAAAAATGATGGAATATTATTTTTCTTTTCTTCAAAGTACACTAACTGAGCGAGCAAACAATCTTGCAGCTGCTGTGAGCTAATGAAAAAGCAACGAGGAAGCTTACACATAAAAAATAGATGCAATTAGATGTACTTCATTTAAAAAACACGAAAATAAATCAATCGAAGGGGAGACAAAAGCACGTGCAAAACATAGACGATAGAGCCGTATAAGATAGCAGCCTTCTATAGAGCATCCCCTTTTCGAAACTAGATACGAGGGTGGCGTTAATTTTCTCTTTCGATTCATAATTAAAAAGAGAACAGGATGAGCGCAAAGTTTTTATGTCCACCATTAAAACCATCTTTTTTCTTCTTCCGCGAAATTCAATTTCTTAAAGTAATGCATTAATCAATGGGTCTGGGTCTCTTCGTTTTAAATTGAAGTATTAATTACACTTGTGTAATATGATTGACAAGGTCTTGGGGCCTTTTGTCTTCTCTACAATTTATTCTGAACAATTTAGTTTTGTTTGTCGCCAAGTTTCTATTTCGACATCACTCTGCGTGAGAACAGAGAAGATATTTTCCGGGCCAAGTACTTCCTCAAAGCCATCGCGTTTGAATAAACTTCAAAGCGATGTGGGCGCGAAATTAGAGAAAGAAAATAGGCTAAAGTTTGTCGCGACTTCAACAGCTTTGGCCTTACAGGCAGTTATAGAATCACGAGTGTTCATAAAATTATATAATACTAGTATATGTTTAAGAGAAGTATACTGAATAAACAAAGAGCTCTTTACATTTTGGCCATAACACATCGTAGCTATTTCATACATAAGCAGGTCGGAAGTGGAAGACATGAGAAAATCAACTAAACAATTGAGAGAGAGTATAAGGTCATCACAAAGAAAGTATAAAATCTACCTTAGAAAACATGACACACAAACATATCAGACATTCTTATTTGTACAATAAAGGGAAACAGACAAGTGAAAGATATTTGCACCGTCTAGTGGAAGTACTGTCTTGTCTCTGTATATAATAAGTATAAAGTCAGTTCTATATCAGCTAGCTACCGATTTTCGGAGTCTTGGTCTCTATTATTGATATTTCATGAAAAATAACCAGAGATTTTTTATATTCATATAAATACATTCTGAATCTTAACTTGAAATGACTTTGAAATCGCTCATAAAGTTGTCAAATTTCTAAGATGTCAATGTAAATAAAAGAACATGTCTTGCATTGACATATAACTGAAGTATAAAGTTTGAAAGGAGCAATTTTATTGTCATTTTTGTTCTCTCATATTCATTAATTTTTGGGGTAATTTCTTAAACCCATTTACGCGTATGTATCCAAATCCAATCATTATATTATTTTGAATATTAGATAGACATGAATTAAATTCTAACCGGCTACAAATTTCCCTCCTTCCATGAACAGGTAGAGGAGTGCCAAGCAAACGAGATGTAAAAATTATTTTACAATACTAAGTCACGTCAAATATTATATCTTCATTAAATTTTTGTCACGTTCGTTATTTTTGCTTATTTTTAAAAAATCTACTATGACATCGGCAATTACTGTTCAAAATTCATGATCTACGTTTATTCTATTCATATTTTTCTTCTTCGTGAGTTTGTGCGTGTGTGTATGTGTGTTTGTGTGTTTTTAAACTTTTAACTCATGCAAAAATCATTCTGCATACATATGATTACACTGAACAGGTGTGTCAGCATTTTCTTGATGCTTGCATTTCTGATTTCTGAAAGGCATCACTAATTATCACTGACTCGTTTGACTATAAAATCATGTTGATTTTTTTCCCCTGTAATGTGTATGACAAAGAAGTTGCCAATACTGGAATGTAATCTACAAGCGACCAGAGGACACCAGCTCTGATTCCTATCATTACCGATTTTAGCTTTAGCCGAGATTCCACGATATAAGGCGCTCAATCGTTCAAAGCGTCCTGGTCTATAGTCACCCGGCTATGGGCCACATGGTCAGCGGTTCGAATCCCTCTTTTGACCAAGGTGAAGTAAATGGGTGTCTGGGTTCTGTTTCATAAAACCTGTTATCAATAACCAGTTACGATAGTCAAGATAGTTGTTATAAGTTACTGAAAATCCTTGCATCTGATAGGCTGAAATTTGTCAGAGAAATGAGGCAGTTGTTATTGATAACAAGTTTTATGAAAGGGAACCCTGGTACCCATTTACCTCACCTTGGTCAAGAGTTTAAAACGTACAATTATGTATACAGATTAATGTTTTGTAGAAGGACGTTAGTGCGGGGGCAGGGATTCGAACCCCGTACCATGCGGTCCCTGATACAGTGACTGATCCACTAGACCACTTTATATGAATCCCCCTAAAACAAACATGGAAAGGATGCTTACCACACGACATTCTCCACGGGTAGAGGACCGGCGTGAGATAGATGAAAAAGAGCTTTCGGAGCCAAAGAGGTGGCCGGGAAGCATCAGGGGGTCGGTGGAAGAAATTCAGGGACATGACGGCAAGCAAGATAGAAATGGAGACCAGTACGATGGTCGCAGCGTAGAACTGGGCTGGAATTGTTTTAGGAAGAAAATAAAAACAACTTAGTGAATCACCAGCCCAATTTGATTTTATTGACCTAGTGGTTTCTACATCACATTTTGAGCTTGCATTTTCATGAACATGAGTATATATCTGATACAAATTTTCAAATTCACATTAGTATATTTTTGAAATGCAAACTAAATAACTATTTGAAAGCAAGATGAATGTAAATTAGGTAGAGGAGGGCTACTGTAGGAGATAGCTTGACGTGCCTGCAGCCCACAGCTATAATTTACTACAATTAGAATAAGAAAATAAGAATAACAAGTTTTTAATGTTGATTGCGTAATAGATTAAGCAATTCATATATTTTGTACGGGTTATTATTGATTAAATGATATGCATAATTTTTAAAAATTACTTCAAATTTTAAGCTATGGTTAATAAACTCAGCACACTTATTCAAGCGATGACGTATATAAATAATAATTATATGACAGTTTCATGAGCGGGAAATATTGGTAACATTGAGGTAATTCATTTTAACAATTAATGTATTTATGTATCAGTATAGAATCACGGGCTTCTTTAATAATCTTTATAGATCCGTACATGTTTAATTTCTTTAATCGTATATTATTAATTTATGATAAAATGATAATAATCTTAGGTTTAAAAAGACTTGTATCTATTTTGTATAAATGTTTTTCGTCGCTCGCGTTTTACAGATCGACGTTTAAGCGTTATTAGAGTTCATACATCTATTCTATTTTTAAAATCTATTCAGCTGAACGGCTAATGTCACCTGTCGGTTTGATGTTTATTCCAAATATTTACTTGTGAAAGAAGATACATGTATATTTATCACAATCAAATATGGCGCACGCTTTTGATTATATAATATCCTTGATAAATACTCATTAACACTTTAATCGTACATGTTCACAAGTTTAATGCGATTACGAGATTACTTATTTTCTTATCAACTCATGTTTATAAATAATGACATTCTGGGTACGAACAGCATTCCTTTTATGGGCCCTCGTGACAAGAGTTAAAGCTATTTTGCTTCGATTAAAATTACTGATGACCTTAGAACCTTCCCAAGCGACATTTGAATGTCTCCACAATAATGTTTCATTATTTGAGCGCATGCATATTTCCTTTCTTTCTTTCTTTTTTTTCGGGGGGGGTAAAACTTTTTTTTTAACTTTCTAATTCAACTTTTTCGAACGCGCGATATCACCATATAGTTCGAAAAATATATTGAATGGTCAATAGTGTCTAAAAGTGTAAAGATGTTTTAAAATTATCTAAACTTAGAACGATTCTAATTCACGGTAAAAAATAACTTCGATCAAACTTCTGCTGCTCATGCAAGAAGACAATGAAAGTATGTTATATCAATAAAGAAAACAAAAAGAGGAATATGGTCATAAAAAGACCAGAAATAATATTTGAAAACAACTTCAAAATGTTAATAACAAGAATGAGGAAGAATCCAAGAAAGTTTATGAAATAAAGTGCAATAATGTAAATTTATATTGTTTTTTTCTGATTATCTCCTGGGCAATGTCACGTGGCTTGAACTACGCCTCTTTATTTTAACAGATATCAAATTACTCTGAAACTACGCACATTTTGTAACACAGTTAAATGTTATCCATTTTAGGGAACGGAAAACAATGTGTCAATAACTTCACTGGCCAATATGTTGGTATATAAGAAGATGCGTTCAAGTTATAGGAAAGAATATGCCCAATTGACTGATGTAATTCCAATCTCGACATTTTCTTGATATTATGTTCAACCATGTGCAAGCGGCAAATACATTTTTTATAACAAAATAATATGCAAATGTAATACCTTAACCTAATAGAAGTATTATAAATCATTGAAAACTTAACTTCAATCCATGCTATCTATTACCATGATTTCAGCAGATAAGTTATGTATTTTCGTTTCATCTACAGAATAGTGACAATTTTATCTCCCCGCCCCCCTCCCGCCCCCCCCCCCTTTCCTGATAATCACTTCAACGCCTCTTACCACGTTGTTCTCAACATACTGCTCCAGTTGTCGGCCAAGAGTTTGGAATGTGGTGGATGCATGATCACGTGATCACTTATTTTGCGTAATACGCAAGAAGTAATGATAGAATAGAAAAGTGATAATATTTGGTCTGTTTTCCTTAAAAGAAGCTCGGAATCTTCGAAATTCGTCTGGTTAATTCCTCGAATAGTGATCCCAGTCTTACAGACACCACAAACATAAATGTAATACTTCATGTCATCTAGAAAATAACCCATTTATATAGCCTAGGTCTTTATCTTTAGTTTGGGTTCATTATCAAAAGCAAAACACGTAAGAAAACTTTCGTAGTAAGAGGGGTATGACTTTCGGGACCAATGTCAAAACGGAAACTTGAGGGGACAAGTTTTGGTTGCGTCGGAGTCCCTGGCAAAAGCAAAACATTGTGCGGCTGCATGGTGATTGCGAAGCTACAACAAATATTAATCAAGGCCTCCGACGATTATCTTTGTTTTTAATGAATCCGAGAATAGGGTGTAATTAAGATTAGTGCCTGTCTTATTGTACATTGCCGTCATGATATTGGGTCATGCTGGTTATAGTAATGTTTCTTGTCTCACCGGTATTGACCAGCTAGATGAGTGTCAAAGGTGACTTCAGCTTCATGACTGATCATAAATCGTTTCATGTTAAGAATTGATGAGTACTTTGGAATTAATTGTGTTTTAGTCGTTGGTCACGTAATCACTTTCCTTACATATCCTGTAAGTTCAACTACTATCATTTTGATATTGTTTGAATAGCAGGATGTTTAAGCAATGAACGGGGATGCATGGCAAATGATTGTTTATGTCATCACGGCCATTTATACTACCCCCCCCCCCCCCCCCCACAATGCATTACGCTCTGGATAACTGCTCATTAACCTTTCACAGTTCACCATAATTATGATGACGAACGCATGACAAAGTGTTCAAGTTTCAAGGAAAAGTACAGACGATTATTGTCCTAATAAGGTAATATCAATGGAGATGATGTTCATACCATCAACATAATATAGTATCATTGCTTACTGAAGCCAGGTAGATTTGATTACTATACTATTTTTTTTTTGTCCATGATTATTTGTAAGCAGAAGTCATTCCTTTTATGCCTGAAAGCTCTTAAAACTTCCAAATAATACACCCCTCTAAATGGATAGTTTTGGCTCAACTGGTCTTTGTGAACATGGTGAAGTTTTTGTGAAGTGGTATATCATTGTTTAAGTGGCGCTTTGTAACCGCAAGGAAAAGGCGCTTTAACAAGTATCCTTTAGATTAGATTGGATTGGATACAAGATTAACTTTTTTTTCCTTCAAATCACAATGGTATATGTTTCGTAAGCCCTGAAAGAAAATAAATGACGTCATTGATTATCGATTGATTTGATGATTGAATGATAATGATAATAATGATAACGCACTTATCTCATAGGTCGTTTTTGCAATCAAATGTGGGGAGACTAAATAAAAAGCATATAGTTTGTAAATGATTAGGCCCCCGTTTAGAAATTTTAAGTACGTCTGATTAATACAGAATAAAAAGCGAAATATACGGCATTGAAGGTATGAGAAACTTGCCATTAATTTCCGTGGCCTTTCATGTTACTTAAAAAGAAAGAAAGATGCAATTTAGATATAGAGAGCACGGGGCACCACCCCCCCCCCCCCCCCCCGAATAGGGAGAATGAAAAAAATAAAAAATAAAAAAAGAAAAGAGAGGGGACAATTAATGACCGTGAAAAGAAGACATAGCTGTCAACCATTCTTATTTGGGAGGAATCATTCTTGATTTCTGACCTTCAAACTAAATTTGCGAACCCTTGATTCTTTTCCCTTTCTACCCCCCCCCCAAAAAAAATGTATATGTGTAAAATCATAAAACACACACTGTATTCCTAATTTTGTCTATAGAGATTCCTCATGTATGTTGTCGAAGGTTGGCAGGTATGAGAAGATTATTAGGGCCCCTTCCCACACCTCCCCCCCTAATCGGTGACCATTCTATTTTGCATTTTTAAAACCCAGTGGCCCGTATTCTGAACTCCGGTTTAACTTAAACTATAGTCTAAGTTAAACCAGAGCTTTGATTAAAACTGACTTAAACCGCATGTCAAGTCTCAATTTCGGTAGAAAGTTAAACCACAATAGACTGGAGTTTAAAGGTCATGTAGAGTTTTGGTAAGCCCTCAAAAACTGTTCGTCACAGTTCTTTAAATTTTGTTGATAAATAGCAAGATACTAGCAATACTAAGACACTGTGAAGATTTCGCCTCCTAAAGTTTAATATTAAACAAATAAGAAGCAAAAATTAATTTATGTGCCGGGACAGGCACGTAAAATCCCAACAAGGCAGCATGTGCTATACGCTGTACATTGTACATTGTAGCTACACACAGTGATACACATCCTGTCTCTATATATGCGAAGCCCCAAGATTGCTGTGCGGGGAGCCGTCGGGGTGGAAGGGTCCTAGCATAATGGCAGTGATGGAGCATTCCTTACAGATATTTACACTGAAATTCACCAGAAATCATAGATGGAATACCAAATGATCTCTTACAGACATCTTTTGATACAAAGAGAACAACATGAGACGATATTTAACATGTTTCTCTCCAATTTCCTTTTTGCTACCAATACTGTACACGAGCTTTAAGCTAAACCCGAGTTCAGAATGTGATTTTCTAAAACTCCGGTTTAAAGGGCAGGTTTAGACTGGGTTTAAACCACACTTCGACGGCGGTTTAAGTTAAACCGGAGTTCAGAATACGGGCCAATAAGACTGGTGCAGCCCACCCCATGATGCCAGTGCCCCCCCCCCCCCCGGCAGTGTATGTATCCATGCTGGGTGTCAGTATACGTACCGATAACCGGGACGTTGTCCGACGATGGGGGCATCATCTCAGACGTTAGAAGCATGAAGACAGTGAGGGATAGGAGGATGGTCACATTCAACGCGATCTGGAGAGTGAAAAGAAAGAGAGAGAGAGAGGGGGGGGGGGGAATAGGGAGCGATAGAGAATGAGAGAGAAAGAGAGAGAGAGAGAGAGATAGAACGAGACAATGAGAGAGTAAGAGGAAGATTTTAAGATAGACAGAATAAGACGGATAGCATGAAGATTACAACAACAACAACAACAACAACAACAAAAGAGTGGAGGAAAAATAGAGATACAGCAGGAGAAAAAGTAAATGAGGTGTTGGAGGGAAGGTGAAAACAAAAAAAATAAAGGGAAAAACGTTTATGATCATAATTATTTTGTTGTTTATATAACCAATCGTTTGGATAATAATAAAATTGTCATTTTAAAAAATATATCATCGTATTAATATAATCGAGTAGCCTAATTGAATAGACTGAACCATGGGCTGAGCATTTTTCACTGCGACTTCTTTTCATAAAATTATACTCAATCATCTGAACTAAAAGCAAAGATTCCAACATCAACGGACTTCTATTCGGTAATATTCGAAGTGATTTGAATCCATGCTTTTGTTTCCCCGTAAACTCCAGCGTACGCCACCTACCTTCTCGCCCGACTCGCCGGGCAGGCAGAAGCTGAGTAAGGTCAGCCCATAGATGAGTACGCATGGGTTGATCATGTTCATGATGTAGAACAAGGGACGTCGGGAGAGGTGGATCGTGACTTCAATCTTGCTGAAGTTGCCGTGATCGAGGTACTCCATCGTCGAGTTCGTCACGATCTTCGCCACCTTCCACTCCCCATTGTCCTTATCCGCCATCCTCTGTATTTTTAGATTGTAAATCAAAGAGATTTGGCGATTTCTTTTTGACTTTTCACTATGTACCAATTTCATATTTCATTAATTCACTAATATTTGATCATGTTGACATTATCTGATATTATCGTTAATTTATTATTACACGTTTTGTTATGAGTCTTATTCTTACTGTTTGCAATATATAAAGCAAATAAGTCGATTTGATTTTCACAAAATATATTTTTTTAGCATGATGCTTTTAATTGTTTGTGGAATATGAAATAATAAATTGTACTTTACTTGAAATCATCTTTAGTTGTTCATGTTACCTTGACTGTTCAGTGAGTTGGCTTAGGTCTTCTGAAAAATTATTTTACCCGGCGTTCACACAAATTAATTTGTTATTATGGTTATTAGATGACAACACTGCAATTTAAATCATTTTAAACTAATTAAATTTCTTCATACTTGATTCTCTTGACGTTGATGTAATGTGATCTTAATGTGACTTTCTTGAATGTGTGTTGATATGAGATTTTCTGAGATAATTACACTGAAAAACTTAGGTCTATAGTCGTAGAATTTAGAGAAAACTATATACCACTAGTTTCTATTATAAGATCTTTCCCATATAAATGATGTATCGTCAGTGTCTCGTCTGGCCTGATTTGGCAATACTAATTAGTAGGTACCTTGGAAATGTTGAGTAACCTTAGTAATCCTTAGGATGAAGCATGCATTTGTGAGTTAGTTATCATTATAGTGTATATATTTGATATTATCGATTTCATGTTTTTTGTATGATTTTTACTCCTCTCGATCAATAGCAAGCATCTTGATAGCACTATTATGAAGATATCTATCATTATCATTAGTCAAATTTGATATTATCATTTCATATTTTTATATGGTTTTTACCATGTTTACACCTCGTGATCAATAGCAAGCATGGGTAGTGTGTATATTCTAGTGATTATACAACTATCAATTTCATATCACTTTTCCGGGCATAAATCCATACTTTATTGATTTGCATTTAAGTATCCTTCGCTGTTTATTCATTCATATTCGATGCAAATTTTAATAATACATGTAGTTGTTTTATTTACATTTATCTTCAACTGTTACTTGTTCATTCTCACAACCTTGTAAGAGTTATATTTTATTACTCTCTGGAGCCTATAACAAGCTTTGCTTTTACCTTAGGCTCCTTCATATCTTCATTTCCAATTTTTTTTGTCATTATTTTACAAGTAACGACAAGTAATCCAAAGTGATATAATATGTTTTTATGTACTTATGTTTATTAAATAAACACTCTGCATAATTTTCACCATAATTATTTCTTGTGAACAAACTGATAATATGTATTGAAAAATGAGATGTGAAATCTGAATATGAAATAAAGCGAACTTGAACTTGAACTTGAACTACGAAGAGACCTATCATTATCAATTGTCAAATTTAATCTGATTTTCTATACCTCAGGATCGCTAGCAAGCATCTTCACGTGATTATGAAGATGAGTCCATGATCGAAAGGTCATCACGCATTCCTGCTCGTCGAAGGGGAAGAAGGTGAAGTCGATCTTGCAGAAGGTCTTGGCGATAATAAGGCCACTCCACTCCACCTGTCCGTTGTGCGTGATTCTAACCACAGTCGACTCCATTAACCGCGTTCTCTCAGCGCTGGTCGACGATGGGACGGTCAGTGATGTCGAGTTCGAATGCGTTGACGATAATGACATCGACGGCGGTAGTGAACACGATGCCGACGATGGTTACCATGTCGACAAGGACGTCAGTCATAGTGACGACGATGACAATGGAATGATGATGATGATGTTTGCGATAATGGAGGTTATGGATAGATAATGAGAACATGTTTTAAGGAATTCTGCTCATGTAAAGTTACTGACAATGGTTACAGTTGTTATGTAATAACACTGATCATTATTAAGCATGATATGGTCATGAACAGTTACTGATCTTATGGGAATAAGGAAAGGACTATTAACAAAGAATATAACGACTAATAAATGTTAATAATTCGCGATCATATTCAAAATAATTTATGATTACAGTGTAAATACTTTTGTAAAAAGAATATTGTACAATTCAACCCTCCAGAGCTGCAATGTATATTTTTAAAATAGATGCACCGTTATTATCATCATTATTAGAGCTTAGACAGTATAAATAATCACACCGAGAAAATAGCAAAATAAAGCGTATATTTCATTGTACCGACCTACATGTAGAGTGACGGAGCGAAAATTCTCAATGTTATTATCATTTGGTTCTTATTTCCATCATTATCATAGTAATTTGTTACGGAGACATTCTTGGTATTTCGGGGGGGGGGGGCACGAATTACCACTTTATGTTTATATACATAATTATAATGTTCAGTATTATTATTTACCTATTAGAAAGTGTAATGTCAGGCAACCACACCTCATCTGATGACATTCGAAGATGGATGACGTCATAATATTCGTTGGGATTCCAATTCAAGTAACCATCCGTCCAATTCTGTAAAATAGAACAGGGGACAAAAATATGAGAAAACAAATTCATTTTAATGCATTGATTGAATATAATTTACTCATTGTATATGCTATAAATAGAAAATGTATTTTCTAATTTGCTACAACCCTCTCAAGCAAACCTCGAAAGCTATCTTCTGTTTGTGAGCGGTGGTCTATATGACTTTGTTATCAATAATTTTTGTGTTTTCGGTGATTTTCATGGTTTCTTGTTATAATGATAGCTACACAAATTAATGCGCATCCATTCACTACACCTGGGTTGAGAGTGGCAACTGTAGATTTATATTTGTCTTAGGACATTGGAACTGGAACCGTGGAACATTTGATCCACTTGATCCATAGTAAGGTGACCACGTATCTACGGTAGATGAAGCACTGTTCTTAACCAATACGATATTACCTTTACATTAAGAAGACCCATAAAGACGGGGGGGGGGGGGGGGGGGGGGGGGGGGGGGGGGGGGGGGGGGGGGGGGGGGCTATAAGGGAACGTCGTATTGAATGGATTAAATTGGGACGACGGTCACATCGGGGTTAGGGTCCCCTCTATCGATATAGGTGGAAAGAAAAAAATATTTAAACAAAAATTTCATGACAAGAAGGCGACAAGACGCCCGCTCCAAAGGGCTGGTCACATTTGTCCGATAACGATAACAATAACGAGATTTTCAATTAAAGGTACACACTAATAATGGTGTGTACGTGTGAGCATGCTCGTGACTGTTAATAGTAGGGCAGCTCCAGGTTGAACATTTGATAAAAAATCCCGTTATCGTTATCTTTATCGGACAAATGTGACCAGCCCTTTAGAACGCCCCTTTCTCGGTTGCTCCCTCATTCTTAATTCATGTAGTAAGATTAGTAAGACTAGGGGGTCGAGGGTTGTATATTGAGAACTAGGGAGAGAGAAGTTAAGATAAGCAGGCGGGAAAAGGAAGAGGGATAAAACGAAAGACAATGAGGGAAGATAGAAACACAAGTCGATAAAAAAACAAAGAAAAGGATGGGTAAATAAAGATAGAGTATGAGATTATGAGAGAAAGAGAGAGAGAGAGAGAGAGAGAGAGAGAGAGAGAGAGAGAGAGAGAGAGAGAGAGGGGGGGGAGGGTGGAGAGGGGGGGGGGAGGATAGAAGGCAAGTGAGATGTTTACAAGGGAATATGACGTATTCTGATTAAATAATTGGATATAAGGCCTTTGTGATTAATGAAGTATATTTTATACTATAAAACTGCATTGTCAGATTGTCAGCAAAGCGCAATAGGTTACTGTGTCGCGTTGCCAAGCTCATTATTTGAGATATACACATGCAAAGAAATTAAATTGTCGTCTGACAAACTGCTCAAGTTGACTTGTTCTCTCCCATATCTATTTGTACAATCACGCGATAACGGCGAACGATATGCGCTAAACAGTAGCTGTAGCATGGAATGATTAGTTACTTATGTAATTATTTCGTTCCAAAACATTCATTAGAGCAATATGGTAAAAGGCGGCACGGATCTTGATTCATTTCGGCGGTTGTTTTGACGATGTTTGAAATATGATAAGCTATCTGATAGATCCTAGCTCACAGTTAGCGGGGATAGAAAGCACGCTTGGATGCCTGTATGTCTCTTTAAAGGTCAAATGCAACAAAATCATCGTCCCATTATTATGCTATCCAGTGGCACGTACATTAGCTACGGGGGACTTGCTCCCGCCCAATTGAATGACCCCCCCCCCCCCCCACCAAATAATAATAATAATAATAAATGGAGAAATTATACAGAGAGAGAGAGAGAGAGAGAGAGAGAGAGAGAGGGGGGGGGGGGGGGGGGGGGGAATAGAAGGATGAAGGGGAGGGGGCAACGTGAGAGGAAGAAGATACGACCGCTTCCCCCATCATCTGACTCTGTCATGTCTATGGCCTTGTTCTGTTGCATTTCATCCAACTAATATTGATTTTGATTTGATTTTGATTTAATTTATTGGTTTCTGCATCTTATTTTGAACATACTTCTGTATGTTTTTCAGGCATGGCACAGTTCTCATACACAATACATAATTACACTTGTTGAATGCATAATTGGATGCATGATTGAATACACAAAAGAATCATGATTGAATTCATAATTGAATTCATGATTGAATACATTTTCGAATACATAACTGAATACATAATTAAGTACATGTTGAATACATAATATGCATAATAATGTACGAAATTACTTAATACATTGAATACACAATGAACGTCAATATATTAGACGCAGGAGGGCTACATCAACAGTTAGTAGCTTGTCGGTGCCCCCCCCCCCCCATGTCACCAATGCCCCACCTATGTCTGGACTCACGCTACGCCATTGATATCTATTTGGGACAGTTTACTCTCCCGGTAAATGACTCTTTAATCTCAATATCATAACAATAGATTTATATTTCTTTGTCATTATGTTTGACCTTACAGTTTCCTTCCTGATGCGTATTTAATGTTGTCGAAGCGACATCAGCCTGAGCCCTCTCCCTCTCTCTCTCTCTCTCTCTCTACATGCTCTACAGCTCTCTCTCCTCCTCTCTTTCTTTCTTTTTCTCTTTCTCTCTTTCTCTCTTTATTTCTGTCTTTATCTGTCTCTGTCTCTGTCTCTCTCTCTCTCTGAAACTTTTAATCCCTCTTTCTCTCTTCTCCTTTATTCATCACTCTTCATTACTCTTCATGTCTTGTATTTAAAACGTCATTTGCTTTGGAGCGATATTCTATACCGAGGCGACTGCATGCGATAGACCATTTCTTTTATCAATTCATTTGCTATATCATTTAATTTCCTATGCAGTGCTACTTTAAACCAAATTAACTGAATGCGGTTTATCCTTTCATTTATCATTCCATTTGTCATCATATTTCTCTATACATTGCTACTTTGCGTCAGTTTGACTGTAGGCGGATAATCACTTTAAACGCACGCCAACTTGTCGAGTCGCGTGCCTTGTAATTAGTAGCCTCCTGTATCGGCTTAGTGTCATGTACCACCTAAAAACATGAACACTGAATACGGTTGGAAAATCAATAACGAACAACCACAGTTGATCGTAATAGATGTTTATCATCACAGTAAGGTAAAGATCTTGATTGCAATAAATCCTTTACTATAGAGGGAGAGAGAGAGAGAGAGAGAGAGAGAGAGAGAGAAAGAACGAAAATGCACATTAGTGAAAATTTAGTTAGGAAATACCCAGCAAATTAATTATTTTGTAGTGTGAGAGAACATAAATCTGCACCCCCCCCCCGTATTCTCCTGTTCATTTGGCACGCGCATGGGTAAAAGTGGCTTTGTTTAAAAAAGAAAGAAAAAGAAATAAATACTTCTATGTTCTGTTCTTGTTGTTTTGTTGTTATTTTGGGGGGGATGTGGGATGTTATCCACAGTACTTTGAATTGACTCTTGAGTTTTACCCAAAATGAGTTCCGAGGTAGATTCTGCATTCTAATCAATGTGATAATGAAATGATAACTTCTCAATCTCAGTTAGTGCTGAGAAAAAAAGAGATGTTGAATCAAAGCGCCAACAAATATCTATATCTATCTATATCTACATGTACTTTGTTTTTAAGAAAAAAGGGGGGGGGGGGGAGAAAAGAAAAGAAAAGAAAAAACTTTAAACAAAATCCTAAATATTTACATTAACATTTTTCCCTTCTTTGTCCATTCACCTATAATTTTCTTCAACACTTCATTAATATTCACCTCCCAAGCCTCCTTTCTTTGTTTTCTCTTCACATTCATACGCAGTCTTTCTTTGCACATCTGATCATTACAAACAACATCCAAGTTTCTATCCTGCCTCACGATTTCACCATCATCAATTATCGAATATCATATCACCCCACCAGAAAGATGATGAAGTCAGAGTTCGTAAAAATACAAGCTCCAATAAGTCTCTCAATCAGGGATCTATCGCCCCGCCCCTTGAATTCGTACGAATGAATTCGACTATCCTGACTATGATAATTATAACAGAACAAACAGTGTTATTTTCTTGTCGTAGTGCGCTGTTCCGGGTTTCGGTTTAAATAGTACACCTGCATGGCAGATTCAAAGTGGTACATGGATGACGGCCGTTTATGGAGCTCTCTTTATTCCTTTCTTATCTTTTTAATTATTTTCCTCTTCATGTTATTATAGACTATGGAAACAAGTGGAAATACGAGAGCGCCGTTTGATATTACGACATTCAAGACCATTCGAATGAGCAATCTGGAAGTGGGGCGTGACGGCGACAACTGCTAGTTATAGCCCCAAAGCAGATCAATCATACACATTTATTCTTTCTTCTTGATGAGTTCTCTGTTTCCTGTTTGTGTCCCGATCATTTATTCGTAATTCTTTTACAAACCTTTCATTTCTTCTATTTCATCTCATGAAAGAGCTTCGAACATACTTCTTGATTTTTATTTACTTTAATCATGTTAATCTGCTCCTAATGTTAAAAGAACAGGAAAAGAAGGATGATGGTGTGGCAGTGAAATATTGCAGCAATGAAGGAGGAACAGTTTATTTCTAAATACCCTCTAACGGAAGACAGTTTTCGAAAAAATAAAAAATAAAAAAAATCATATTGGCTCCCAGTTTATGCAGTATAAGCATATTTTTTTTTTTCAATTCAATTCAATTCTCATTTATTTCATTTTCAATTAAAAAGTACATTCGAAACAAATACAAAATAAGTCATAAACAAAATTAGAAAATGAAATGGGGAACTACATAAATAAAGCCCTTGGGCCTTGTACAAGCATAGTTCCCTAAAAATATTGCGAAAATGATATAGACAACAAACAGAAAAAGATAAAACTAAAACTAAAAATATAACACAAATATAGACAACAAAGAAAAATAGGAACAGAAAAATAACTATACATATTTAAGAGAAAGAAAAAGCTTCAACTTTTTTTTGAAAGAAGTGATTGTACTGCAATTAGAAATACATTTGGGAATTGAGTTCCAAATTACAGGGAAATTATGTCGTACTGATTTCATTGCATTATTTGTTTTTACTGGCCATAAGTGAAAAGAATCCTTAAAACGGGTATCATGATTATGTATCTGGTAATTAAGAGTGAACATTTGAGAAATATTAGAGGGTAATTTATTTTTAAAGTAAAAGAAACCAAGGAGAGCAAGGGAGTAATAATACAAATCAAAAATATTAAGAGTTTTCAATTTACTGAACAATGGGGCAGAAGGGGCACGATAGGGACATCCCAGGCATATGCGAAGGGCCTTTTTCTGTAATTTAAATAATTTATCTAATTTAGTTCGACTACAATTGCCCCAAACAGCAACACAATAATTAAGGTATGAGAGCATAAATGAATTATATAATAATATTAAAGCAGAAGGCGGAAGCGAATCTTTTAATCTATACAATATACCGATACATTTAGATACCTTTTGAGTGACCTTATTAACATGTGTATCCCAATGCATATTATAATCAATGTATACCCCAAGAAAATTAACACTATTAACCTTATTTATTGGATCATTGTTGATTTTAAGAAGTAAACTATCAAGTGAATCAGTTAGATTAGACTTCCTATGGTAGAACGTAATGTAATTTGTTTTACTAGGATTTATCAACAATCTATTTGATTTGAACCATTTTGTTACTTTATCTATTTCAGTATTGATATTATTTTGTAAATTACGAGTGTTAGGTTGGGTGTAAATTAAAGTGGTATCATCAGCGTACATGATATAATCAAATTTGTCAGATGAATGTGAAAGATCATTTATATAAATTAAAAACAATAAAGGACCTAGGATTGAACCTTGTGGTACCCCATGTGTAAGAGAAGAAAAATTGGAAGAATTACTGTTATAAACTACATATTGAGATCTATTACAAAGATAACTTTCAAACCAACTTAGTGGTAAGCCCCTAATCCCATAATGTTCCAATTTTGACAAGAGTATTCTATGATCAACTATATCAAAAGCTTTGGAGAGGTCCATGAAAATACCAATACAAAATTTATTAGTATGAATTGCTGACAAAACTTTATCTTGTAAATCTATCAAAGCATGTGTAGTTGAATGATTTTTCCTAAACCCATATTGTGAGTGAGTAAGAATATTATTATTTAAACAAAATGAATATAGTCGATTATAAATGCATTTTTCTAAGAATTTTGATATGGATGGCAGAATGGAAATGGGCCTATAATTATCGAATTTATGAGGATCATTATTTTTAAATACAGGGGTTATTTTAGCAATCTTTAGTTTATCTGGGACTATGCCTGTAGAAAGAGAGAGGTTGAATATAAAAATCAAAGGATGTACAATATAAAATATTATTTTTTTCATTAAGTTAGTACTAAGATTATCAAATCCAGCAGAGTTACTGTTGTGTAATGAATTACTAATGTTTATAACTTCATGTTCTGTTATGGGATTAAAGTAAATAGAATTGTTGATAAAACCAGTCAGATAGTCTTTAAAAGAAGTATTATTAGGAGAAGTGGTCATTGAATTAGTTATCTGTCTACAACAGTTTATGAAATGTTGATTAAATTCAGTTACTATATGCTGTGGATCGCAAACATTTCCAGTCTCATTAGTAAAATATTCAGGCAAAGATGTTCTAGGCTTATTTAGTAATGAATTGATAACTGACCAAGTCTGTTTTGTATTATATTTAAATGACTTCAATCTGTTAGAAAAATATGATTTCTTTGCATGCTTTATCAAATTGTTTAACTTATTTCTATATTTTTTGTATTTTCTTTCATTATCCAAGGTATTGTTTTGGAGAAATTGTTTATAATAACGATTTTTTTTCTTTATGCATCTCAATAAATACTTTGTTATCCATGGTTTTTTCATGCCTCTTTTAGTGAGCTTACTTTTTAACAAAGGAAAATGTTTGTCAAACAACTGAGTAAAACGATTAATAAAAAAGGAATACGCATCATTAGCATTTGTTATATTATAAAGATTGGTCCACTCTTCATGATAAAGATCATATTGAAAATTAAGTATATTGTTATCTGAGTATTTACGAAAAAAACGAATTGAACTTGGTTGATAAGTATTATAATTAGAACTTTTATAGACTAGAAAAATGGGTAAATGATCACTAGCATCAGAACAGAGACTACCTGAGTCAAATTCTGAATCAAGTACATTGGTGAATACATTATCAATAAGGGTAGCAGTGCTTGATGTAATACGAGTTGGGGTTTGTATAATCGGGAATATACCAAGTACAGAATTAAGCCTTAGAAACTCATTAACAGTATCATCATCTTTAAACAAATCAATATTAAAATCTCCAGTGATATAAATATTCCTATGTTCATTACTTAATGTATTAACAGCATTGTTGTAAAATTCAAAAAATATTTCATGATCTGATCCTGGTTTTCTATATATGACACCAACAGTAGACCTCTTGTGGTTTACATCTAAGAAATCAATAAACAAATATTCACATGTTAAATTGGATTCTTGATTATAAACGATATCTGTTCTTACAGTATATAGTATATCTTTTTTCACAAATAGCACAACACCACCCCCTCGTCCATATATCTTGTTAACATTCAAAAAATTATAACCATCTAGATTGCAATTAACTGAGGTTGTATTTTATGATTAAATTTATGTGATTTTGTCGATAAAATATAGGAATTTTCCATCCTGTCACGAAGATGGCGCTATTGACATAAAACAACGAAACAACGTGACGAAGTTAACGTTGTTAACAGTCAATGTTAATTCAACACCATCTCGATATCAATATTGGGCTACACCAGATAAGTGTTAAAGAGAACACCAGTTTCGAATCAAACTGGTGTTGTTTTAACACTTAGTGGGTGCAGCCCAATGTTGCTACCGAGATTGTGTTGATCTAACACCCTGGTTTTTGCAGTGTACGGGGTGAACAAAGTTGATTATTTAGATTCATATTATTTCATTTTAGTTCTTCTTTTCATGAGCAGTAATTCAAGATTGCTAGGAATTTCATTTCTCTTCTCAAAAACCACTTAAAGCCTTCAGTAAATTCGTGAAAATTTGAATGACAGAGCTACTTACCCATTGCACCCCCTCTTCCCCTCCCCCTCTCTGTCTCTCTGTCTCTCTGTCTCTCTGTCTCTCTGTCTCTCTGTCTCTCTGTCTCTCTCTGTTTAATATAGTTACTTCTTTCTATCTTTCTTTCTCTCACTATTAATATGTTTATATATGTCTCCTCTTCTCTCCATGTCTCTATTTCTCTTCTTCTCTGAATCTTTATTTCGATTTCTTTCTGTCTTAGTCATGTATCTTAGCTGCATAATGAGACGATTTACCGACTGAGCCAACTCGCCTATGTCTCGATGTAACCACTATTATCTTTCTCGCTCTTTCTCCCTCCCTACCATCCCCTCTCTCTGTCTCTGTCTCTGTCTCTCTCTGTCTCTCTCTCTCTCTCTCTGTCGGTCTTTGTCTATATGTATGTGGTTGCATTTTCCCCCTCCCATGTCTCTCTTTGTATATTCCCTCCCATTTAACCCTAGTTACATATAACGATTGTTAATCAAATCTATTATACTATTAATACATGGTTGAGAGTGCGTTAGTGCGATCTAGCAACACAAAGGTTTTTATCGTGGTGTACTAACGCACGAGGCGTAGCCGAGTGTGTTAGACACCACGATAAAAACCTGCGTGTTGCTGGATCGCACTAACGCACGAACTCACGACCATGTATTAATAGTTTTATAAAACGGGTCTACAATCTTAGTGTTTTCTTACAATCTTAGTGTTTGATCCGGATTAGCCGTGCGTTAGTCCCCTGGCCGTGCGTTATCACTTTTTTTTTGCACGGTCACGTGGTGTTATTTGACCAATCAGGATGGCTACATTCTTGAACCCGTTTTATAAAAGCTACTGAAGTAGCATAATCAGCCATTAATAAATAATATAACAGAAATATTACGTGTCGTCCGGCTAATAGCAGTAATTAGTCGCACACGTTCACGGAGCCTATACACCCATTCCAGACACACTCGCCTACATTGTAGCCTGATATGATTTATCGCGTATTCGATGGTCATATAAGGACATTCAAACATCAACTAGCAGAGAGTGGGAAAATGGTCAAAAATAGAAGCTGAAAAAATAGAAGACCGATGAGAATCTCCCCAGATTGACCGATAAACATTTTTCACTCAAGTCCGACTTTCCACACCCGTCATTGTTAATTGCGACCCAGTTAATATTGATTTTCCCTCGCCTTTCAGAGACGATGCATTGCGTCGGTCGTATATGGTCTATCAACTCTGCATCAAAATTATTTTATCACAATGGTCATGATGGTCCTATCTGGACAATAGAAATATGCATTGTCCCGGTTTTCATTGTAAAACACGGGTGACCCTCGAGATCTGAAACAATGAAGTCTTCAAAAAAAGAGATATCGTTTGTTTACTAGATGATGTATTTCGTTTGTCACCCTGCTAGAATCATTTCAACACATTGCCTACGGGAACCGGTCAGTCCCTGCATTAATCCTATGGGAATAAGATAATTCAGTAGTCAACGGGTTAACATTTGATTTAAGGACTTTAGATTTTCGAGCGTCTCACTTTTTTCGGTGGATCCTGATTTTTGTAAAGAATTCATCCAGAGGTGTATCTGAAATTGAAATTGATGAATAAGCAGTATCATCATGATCATGATGCCTGATGAACACAGTTGCCCGTATTCTGAACTCCGGTTTAACTTAAACTCCAGTCTACGTTCAACCGGAGCTTTAATTAAAACTGACTTAAACCACAAGTCCAGTCTAAATATCTGTACAAAGTTAAACCACACTAGACTTGTCTTTAAGTTAAACCGGAGTTCAGAGTGTGATTTTTTTTCCTCCAAAACTTCAGTTTAAAGGTCAGGTTTAGACTGAGTTTAAACCACACTTAGAGCGTGGTTTAAGTTCAACCGGAGTTCAGGGCCCTGTTTCATAAAACATGTCATCATTGACAAGTTGCAATAACTGTTATATGCTACTGAAATCCTTGCATCTGATTGGCTGAGAGCAAATTTGTCGGTAAAAATCACCGACAAGACACTTGATGAAACGCCCTCCAGAATACGGGCCAATGTATTATCTGCTGACGTAGTACTGCGTTAGCGATTGGCGCAGCCTTTGACGCTGCATGGGAGAGTGATATGAATAAAAAAAAAATGAAAGTGTAAAATAAACATTGCTTAGGACTAATGGCACATATATAAAATGATTTTTAGAGGCTTGTAAAGCTTGAGTAATATTTCATTTGAAATGACGCATCAGGGAAAAGGGAAGTCGGCAGTGAATAAGTAAATTATCAAACTGTACACGAACCATCCAAAATACAATTAAAGAGGAGGTTCACGACTGGGAATCACACACGCGCAAGTAGAATGATCATATAATTGGTCATATGTTATTGGTCATAAATCATTTGTCCGGGGTTCGAATCCCAGCCGCGCAGTATCCTTTGCAAAGACGTTATTCCCAAGGTGATAGGACCCTGCGAGGATTGCAGAAAGTAGTTGTTATTGCCAGTTTGTCATATCCCAGCATGCATGTGTGAATGTAAATTGTGCATTTTTTTTTTTGGGGGGGGGGGGGGTTGGGGTTGGCTCACTCTTCAGAAAATAAGTGCAGGTAGTGCAGTAATATATTCTCTTTCTCTCTGTCTGATGGCCTGTCTCTTCCTTTTATCTCTGTTTATCTTCCGCTTCTCTGCTAGTTCCCTTTCGTTACCTTTTCGATTATTATTATCAAGAAACAATTGAAATGTGTGTAAACCTCTCTCTGTTATAACATTTATTTTAGAAAACAATATGTAAAACCAAGTCCATATGCGTTATGTTTGAATGATGAGTTTCTTCTACAATGTAAATACTTTATATGATTTATGAACTGGTATCGAAAAATAAATGAATCTTGAATCTTGAATCTTGAATCTTGAATATGTGGACTTTGAAGCTGAAGCTAGTGACCTTGGGATACTACTAGTGCAGTAAGACGTACTGAGATGTAGATGTTAATCTCGTGGCGTCATTTCCATTGCGCCATTCAACATTCAGGCACATAATTTGATATGACAGGTCCAGAAGGATTCTCTATGCACAGACGTAACCCCTTGGCGCAGGAATGGAACGGCCCAGCTTAAAAAATTGGGGTTTGCCCAACACTTTGGCGTCAACGGAACACTGGCGCAGGAAATAATCGTGATAATTGAATCGACGCAAACCAATGAGTGCGGTAAGAACGTTGGGTTGACGCCTCGTAAGCAGCTGTTGATTGTGGCATGAATCACCAATCACTTTGAAGTGAATGAATCGATTAGCTCAGGAGACTGACGTCTTTGTACTGCAGCAGGCACGATGCGCTTTAAAGATTAAAGATATTATAGTGCAAATAGGCACTGCAACAGAAGGACATCTAAAATGCTATTTCATTTTTCCCATCCTTTCTCAACTATCTATACAATCTCATTTCCTTTCCTTCTTTCTTTCTTTCTTTTCTATTCTCTTTCTCTCTGTCTGATGGCCTGTCTCTTCCTTTTATCTCTGTTTATCTTCCACGTTTTTCCCTCCCCTCTCTTTCAAGCAAACGTCCATGTTCAAAGACAATTTAAGGTCTAGATAGGTCTAGATAGTGGAAAAAATAGGTGACTAATACATCATGTTTTTCCTATAGATTCAGTTTATTCTGAATAGAAAAAAAATCATAATTCTATCATAAAACTAGGGCTTTGTTTAACAGCATATGAACAAACACCATTGATCCGGCAGAAAAGCTGAAGATAGCAGGAAAAATTACCCCACCGGGTTAAATTAACAATTTATTAATATTCGTTTAATGCCTGCTAAACAAACTTCGCTTGCACAGCGCCGTTGTTTTGCCATTAACGAGTGGTTTTCGTTCGTTTTGAGTAAAGTCTGTAAAATGTTCGTCTATAGAAGAAGTACAGCGCTATTCTTCAGAGCAAAACACAGGTTTGGTTTTATTCCATGTGTTTCTACCAGTTTCGCTTTGTGTGTTTACAAGAAACATTTTCTTTTTTCACCAACTCGGGCTAACCGCTCGCATGAGATTTTGTCGAGTGGTTCCATGTGAGTCGCGTGCCCTTAACACGTGTGCACATTATAGAGTAATGAATCGAGGAGAGTAAAAAACAAAAGCCCAAGCTAGCAGCAATCTGTAAAAGTTATAAGAGAACAAGAGGAAAAGTCTGATTTTTCTTAAAAGAATCTGCTCGAGCCGACGCGTTGTACTGAATGCAAATTCCCCCAAAACGCACGTGGGCCGTGCTTCAATTTTTGTTCGTCACCACGTCTTTCCCTTAATGCGCCACCCCCGTTCTCACAGCTATTTTCGTCTAGACTGCCACGACGATGGAGTTTGAACGGTGATTGTTACATGGTTTCATGACTAAGGTATTTGCTGGCGACAAAACACCGCCTTTTCCAGCGAAGGATCAGTATCTAGGCTTCCGCTGACTAGTTGTAAACCCACGCGCCCCGTCGGTTTTGTTTGTTCGTCACCCATGGATGTTGTCCTCGCCAAAATTCGGCGGGCGGGTGCGACGATTCGACATTGACGTTTGACGATGTGATGATGATGTAGAGCGGTGGGAGGCCGTCGTTCGTTCACTTGCCAAAGAAAAAAAAATCAATAATCCCTCGCCTAGATTGTTTGAAAAAAATCAAATCGGGGATTAATGATGCACAGATGAGACGCTGCACGTGTGAAATCTTTTCCCACTCCTTTTCTCTTCCTCCGGCTGCACCCGTCATAACATGCACCTGTAGCGGGTTCATGAATGACTAGGGAAAGGCCCGAATTTGTCCCTTTTAGATGATTCACTCTCGTCCCCCGCTTACTTCTGAAGCCCCACTCCCATATGCCTGTTTATTCCCGTCAATGAAGTTTGATCAAAGAGATGCAGACTGATAGAGCACATGATTTAAAAAAAAATTAGTTAAGAACTAGAATTGGCATACGCTCTGTGCTAATCGGCGATGTTTTTAATCAAATTATTGACTCGTCTTTTTCGTATTGTTTCCTGAAAATCAATTCCACCCATCATTAATCAAAAGAGCAGGTGACTTCATTTAATTCTATGTTCCTGAAAACAAGTTGGAATAGACAATAAATTATAAAATTTCCCTGTCATCTTCTGTTCGTCATCGATTATTCTCGAATGTGATGTACCAGAGCCATTAATGTCTGAACAATGGCAAGAACGAAAAGGAAAACCAGATGAAAAGGTAAACACTGATTTCAAAAGTCCTCCAAACTCTGATAATAGTTGCAGACTGTAAGCGTTAGAAATTGATATGATTTATTAAATTATTTATGTGGGCGCGCATATATATATATATATATACATGTGCCAATCTGAATCGATAACGTAGCAAACAAAATCACCCGAATGTAACGAAAGGTAAAGGGACAGCCAATGCAGGTGCAGTCAGTTAGTAAACGAGTAAATTTTCTTTAAAAAGTAGATTGTTCATGATCGGCGGCGGTGGCGGATCCAGGGGCAAGGGGGCTCATTTCCCCCACTTTTTTTTCCAAAAGCAAGAAAATGTGCCCATCCTTGGATAAAAACGCCCATTTCAAGTGAACAAATGCTCCTCCCATGATGGATGTGCCATCATCCCTCCTGAGGTAGAATTGCCACCTTATCATATGATGAGCCCTCGATTATAACATGCTTTTAAAACAGGTGCCCTATCTACAGCGACTATCTATAGCGACTAGATGGTTGTACACCTGTTTTGGTGTGCATTGTTCCATGAGAGATTTTCACCTGCAGCAAATGCCTCTATAAAACAAAGCCAAAATCATCTTCTCTAGACGATTCTTCACTTAAAAAAAAAAGACCTGTTAAATTAAGCTCACCGACTAATTTTGTCGCAATTTGTTTTTTAAATATAGGGCAGGAAGGATTCTTTTTTTTTCTAATCTTTTCTTTTTGTTCCCCTTTGGGGTCCCTTTCTTCATATTCTTTTCTGCTTCTATTTGGCATATTTAATCTTCTACATCCTAATCTTCAATCTATTTTCTCTTTTTGTTTCTTATCAAAATATTTTATCATCCTGCTCTTTCTGCTCTCTTCCCCCTTCTCATTCGTCCCCGAAATATTCTTGACTACCCAGCTTGCTTTCTTATTCCATTGTATTTTTTTTCATCAGAGGAGTTGTGCTGGAAACTTCTTCCAATTTGTTGTTTTAGGCCACCACTTTATCGTCGTATTGTATCTGTAATCACCATTTCTGTAAAAAATCAGACTTTCGCGCCATTGATATTAAAAACAACGACAATTTTTCGTCAACTCGTTGGCCTGCATAATTACTGATGTGAACGTCTGGTGGCGCTATTCTAATGAAACGAGAGCACGTTGAAAGAGAGAGTTGTGACACGCGCATAATAAGCCTACGCGTCCTCCGAAAAGCAAAAGAGAATATTGGAGAGACTATTGTAGGAAGTTTAATCGGATGGCGGATATAGGCACCGTGTGGAAAAGAATCATAGACATAAAATGATGTACAAACCATGCAATACCTAATTTGATTATGGAAGCTGGAAAGGTTATTGGTGAAACAACAACTGAAAGAGCAAACATTTTCTTGAATGTTTTCAAGAGGAAAAATAGTGAAGCAAACCTTTCAGAATTTATAAAGAACATGGAAAACCACGAGGACAATGCATTAAATGAACATTTCAGTCTCAGTGAACTCAATAGTGCCATGCTATAACTTAAAAACACTGCTCCAGGAAAGGACGGCATACGGTCCAAAAGGATATGTAATCTCCCGGAAGAAACTATCAAAATGTTACTAGACCTGTACAATGAAATAAGGAATAGAGGTCTTTTGCCTAGCCAGTGGTCTCAGGCTATACAAATTCCGATACTTAAAAAAAGGAAAAGGCGCCTCAATTCCGTCGTCTTACCGCCCAATATCACTAACCCCAATACTGTGTAAATTAATGGAGAGACTTGTGAAAAACAGACTCTCGTGTTTATTGAAAGGGAGGATATTATTACGCCCACACAGTCAGATTTTATGAAGAATAGAAGTACAACCGATCACTTGATTAAATTAGAAACAGATATTCATAAAGGAATGGCTAATAAAGAATATACTGTTGCGACATTTCTTGACCTGGAGAAGGCATACGACGTAGTTGGAGACAGGTATAGTTTATGAATTACTCAATCAAGGCTTCACAGGTAAGATTTTAAAATGGATTTATGCATTCATGTCCAATAGAATGAGTCGTGTTAGAGTGGGCAACCACATATCAGAACAGAAAAAAAATGCAATATAGGAATACCTCAAGGGAGTGTAATCAGCCCCTTAATTTTCAATTTTATGGTTAACGATAGATCTAGGAAAAATACAGGATACTGTGGAAATATCAGTGTATGCCGACGACATATGTATACCATGTATATGGTTTTCCCACCGGAATATGACGTTTATACAAAAGAAGTTACAAGTTGCTCTAGGTTTAATTGAAAAGTGGTGTGATAGATGGGGTATGCATCTCTCATCTTCAAAGTCGAGAGCCGTAGTATTTGGCAGAAAAGAAAAGAAAAATATTGATTTACAGTTAGTTAGAGCATTACAGTTAGTTGTACAATCAATTGGGACATGGACTCATGTGCTTTTCTTAATATCGTATGCATCAATAAGGAAAATAAATACCTCATATTGGCTATTGTTCTTTTTTTTATCAAAAAAGAAGAAATGTGATAAGAATTCCGTTCTTAAACTAGACATTGCCGCCTATTAAATCCTTACCATAGTGCTGGTGGCACACACGCATCATCCTTATTGACTTTAGACCTTCATGAAGGTTATGATGAAGTACTGAGTGATGACATTTTCGTGGTGTACTGTAATAATGAATGGTTAATGAAGAGGTAGATGATGATGATGATGATGATGATGATGATGATGTTGCTTTTGATGATTGTGGAGGTCATAACCAAGGTAACTAACAGTAAAAACAGTGGTAATCGCGATTGTTTGGGTCAATTTATTGGTATTTGCTATTTATCTATCATCTCCAACAGATGAGAATAATATCATTAATATTTAATGTTCTGAGCAGGGAATGCGATATGAACGTTAATGGGACACCTGATGGCGCTATTCCATTTTTCATTCGGAATGACTGTGCGAGTAACCATGGTAACCACTCTTGGAACAGAAGCCATTGTTGCGCTCAGCTGATGATGTTGATGCTCATTTCACTTTATTGCTTAGAAAATAAATATACGGTTTTAAATAAGAAACCGGGGGACTTACGGTTTGAAGACCTATCCAAGGAACTTCGTTCCT
>CM046845.1:4691576-4699076 GCA_025618425.1 Heliocidaris tuberculata | reverse complement strand
TGCAGTGACATTTAAAATTTCGAAGCAACTTTGAATGGGTGTATGCGTTTAATCGTTGCATTGTAAAGTACATCTTAAAATACTTTTCCTAATTTTCCTTTATATAATTACAGTGCAAGTAAGAGTAATGATGCAATTTTGTCCATTCTACAACTCACTGGCACTAAAATGAAACGACCCAATACTGCTTTAAAAGCTAATGTTGAAACTGTTACGACCGACAACCGAGGGAATTAAGGAGGCATGACGGTGACTCGTACGGCGGGAGAAGGCGTTAGCTTCACGCCTAACCCCTGTAAAGTAATTGCCACTGGGGGAGCCCTCGGGGGAGACTCACAGACCTCCCCGTCATGCTTTTGACGCGCGAGATAGATCGGGTAAGAAAGTTGTCCTTTCTCCTACTTATTTATTCATTACGAGCCGGGGCTCTGGGAAAGGGACTGTTATCAGAGAAGGGAGCATGCTCCTATCTCTAATCGAAACTTACAGGCATTTGTATGCAACACTTGGTGTGTGACGAAAAGAGGTAATTTTTTCGCAGTATTGAACCTTACCCTAAGCATCAATTCTTGGTATGGGCTCATTTTGTAAATGCATTCAGCGACAATTCTACAGGGAGACATAATATTCAATGAACGTTCAATTAATTACCATGATTACGTAACCCACCTTTCAGAATTACCCTAAATCATTCATAACGATATGTTTCTTGCATGATAATAACAGGTACCAGGATGACCCAACTATTTTTCATGATTTTATTGAAAGATGTTCAACATCATTCAACATGAATTATTTAAAAAAAAAATAATTGATTCCCGTCATTAAATGCTTTATTACATTGTAGACAATCAACTATGACAAAAAGTTTAATATCAGGGGTCGGATCTAGAGGCATGGGCCGCAGAACCGGGGGGGGGGGGCTGGGGGATGCAGCCCCCTCCCACTTTTTGAGTAGACACGTTTAAAAAATGCTCGGAAAAAAGGGCTAGAAATTTGTCATTAATGAGTGAAATCAGATCAGCCCTCTCCCCCCACTTTCAAAAACGCTCCGCGACCCCTGAGAGGGAAATGACATTTGCATCTCCTTTATTAATAATTAATACTTAACGCAAGTATGAAGGATTTACCTTTTTTTTTCTTTTACAGATGATTGTAAGATAATATTTATAGCCAAATTTCTAAGAAGAAACGGTAAAACAGTACTAGTTTATTCATGATCAAGATTGGGTAAAAGAATTTGTTTTAGGATGCTTGCAGGTGCTAGAAAAACATAATTAGAAGAAAAATACAATGAAGGAGGGGCAAACATTTTAAGATTCATTTCTTTCCAACCCAGAAGGCGGCCAAGAATCAGAAGATCTTATTTTTTAAATGGCCAATAATCTCTCTTTTGTCAGAAAGAGTTTCCACTTGGAACCATTTTGATCTTGCACACCAAGCAACAGTGTTTATTAAAAAAACACATCTAGAGAAGAAAACTTGTCTCAACCAAGAGGCACAGTGCTAAATCAGTCAATCATTTGATTTGCTGATTAACATTCAGACAGATGATTAATTTCACGCTTACTAAATCGCACCTCACCCTTAAAAATGAGATGAAAAAAGAATAAGGACAAAATCAGTTTCAAATCGTAGACAATCGCAGGACAGCTCTGACGTCACTACGATTCGGAGCCGATTTGGCCTTTCCTCCGACTAGAAGGCTCATAATAAGCCGTAATTTCGATTTTACTATCTATGTAACTATTCAGAACCTCAGTAAAACATATTCTATGTGTTAAACTGTTTATATCTAACGCTATAACATTTTCTTTCAAAATCGGATTGTAGACCGATCGTATAGTGTGCGGTGGGCTTAATGTAATGTAATGTATGCAGTTGTTCATTTTGCAATTACTTTTTGTACGATGTAACTCTCATACCCAGTCAATGACATAATCCTACGTCAGACTAATGACGCATCGGGCATTACAATATTAATAATGAATAACTAATGTCAACTACGACCATGGCCGAAACAACGACGAATACGATGATGAATACGATGACGACGATAAGGCGCTTACCAGGTCGATTATGGTGCCGAGGTGAAAGCTAAGTGAGACGAATGTGGTGGAGTCCTCATGGTCCACTGGACGGACGTACTTGGAATACCTGGAGCCGTTGACCAGGTACTGGTTGATGAGATACACCTGGGCAGAGTGGTAGTCATGGAATGGTATCCAATCCGGTGCTGACATATTGAGGGGGAGAGACAGGCAGACGGAGATATAGAGAGAGAAAGAGAGAGAGAGAGAGAGAGAGACATACAGACAAACAAAGAGAGACACAGAGAAAGAGAGACAGAGAAAATCAGAGAGAGACAGAGATACAGAGAGAGAGAGAGAGAGAGAGAGAAAGAGACAGACAGAGGGGTGGAGGGGATGTGGACGAAAAAGAAACTTATTAATTCTGGTGTTTCGGGCATAAAATATCTTCGCTTGTACCTGGTATATAAGTTTTTGTTATATATATATATATATATATATATATATATATATATATATATATATATATATATATACACACACACACACATTAAATATAACTTATGTACACTAATTCTTTCTCTGTTACATTCATGTCTATAGAAATTAATCATCATTATACATGTATTAGAATAATTGCCATTACGTAAAGGTCCAAACGAAGGCTATCTCTACAGAGGGTCATATTGTGAGTCCTCTTCTTAACAGAAAGGTCTTTGATTATTTCCTCATTTGCAAGAATCTTTTGTAGAGCACAGATTTGCCGTGGTTTGTATTGGCAGGCTGAAACACAGAAAAAAAAGATGTTATATGCATCTCCGTCTATTCAACCTTGTTTATATAAACCGCATATTAAATTATTGTATCAATACGTAAGAGGGGAATAGAAATATTATTTTTTATTTCACATATATCAAAAGATACATGTGCCAGATACTTTGATGTTCCATCCATATGTTTTGATGAATCTCAGTGTAAGTATCTGATAGGAAATTAAAATCTAGGATATGGGACATCTCTGTCTGTGCCTTGAAGCACACGGCACTACAATCTTACTGAGACTTGTACACATCTGTGCACATTGTGCGTTTTACATTACGTCAGTCACAAGTCATGTCAGAATTTACATCCTCCTTAGGATGTAAAATTATTTTTCACTTGTCATTAAAAAAAAAAAAAATAGTATTCAACTTGATGAGGAAACAAGTTCACAGCAGCTTATAATTGGTAGTATCTTGCTATTTATAGACTAAAATTAGAGAAAAACTAACTTCTTTTCCCCCTTGATATGGACTTTAAGTTGTTGTAAATTAATGTAATTTTTGCAAATGATTTTTCCTTGTCATTGGAAAATGCAATGTTTGGACAGTGAATGTGGCCCTTGTTTTATGAAATGTCTTCATAGACCCCATATATTTGTGAAAGAAATCAGAATGCGTTTCCTTTGTCCAACCTCGCAACATATCGATTCGATTATAGTCTTCGTTTTATAAAACAAAACACCTGCCTGAGTTGCATTATAACAAGGAACAATGAAACTTAAAAGGTATCGAAAAACAACAAACTTCTGAGGAATATAAAAAGAAGTCGAGAGGATACGATCAGATACGTAAGTTTATTAACGGTAACATGGTGTAGCTATCTCACCCACTGGCTCATCACTGCATTTGCATTTGCCTAAGTGTTGTTTTTTGCTCTGTTTTGTTTTGTTTTTAGCAGAGACTTTCAAGAAATCAAGGTAAGGGCAATTTGAATAATAGAAATTATGCTCGGATTATGTCAGTCTTATGTTGACACATTTCATTGGGTTATTGGAATTACTTAAATTTCATTTTCTTTGAGATCATGGTTGTTTTTTTGTTTTGTTTTTTCTTTCCAAGTCTTTTTATATGAATTGTCACACCCTTTCGCGGTTATCCTTAAATACTGCCAAATTCTTGTACGCTTTTGATGAAGATACCATTTAAACCAAACTTGAGCGAGGGTAAATTTTACGTCTTTCTTATAAAGTGCAAGTGCTCTATTGTCCATGATTACATGTCGGATTCGATGGGTATCATATTAAAGAGAGAAAAATAAGCTACTCTCTGAATTTGAAGGAGTGCATTTGTCACTCTACATGAAGAGTGAAGGAAATTTCACTCCTAATGGAGTGGTAAAGCTCTCCCGTTTGAGTGAGCATGCCGATATTCCTTCATCAGCCGTCACACTCGATGACAGAGTGAGCCCGTGTTCCGCTCAATATCATATGCAGACTGAATTATTTTCACTCGTGAGCAACGAGTGAGGCAAGGCAACCAATGACAAGATGGTACGTCCCGCAAAAAAAAAAAAATAAATAAATAAAAAAAAATGCTGAAGCCGATCGCGTATCGAGGCGCGAAATCGAATTCCACCAAAGAGAATCAGGCACGTATGTACGTACAACACATTGGGGCATGATCATTAATCAACATGGCGAATGTTGTGGTTTATTCTGCCTTTCTGCGTGACGAAATCATCAGGATATTTGAAGGTATTGAAGGTAATGCATGCACTGCAGGATCCAACAAGAGACCAGCATATTGCTGAGTGAGTCACCCTGTATTTTTTTAACGAAAAATATAACATGTCAAACCTGTTAATGCTGTTAACAGTTTTTAAAATACAAACTGTAAAATAAAATATTGATATCAATGTCAATGAAGTTTCTTAATAAAATACCAAATACCAAACTGACCGCCATTGTAATTCATTGTCAGTGTCATTTCATTGTTGTGAACAAAACTACAGACACCGCTCTTGAGTAAGAGTGGTTAATATTCTTGAGACTTAGTTGATGATTTCACTCAGAAAGGAGTGAATTATCTCCACTCTGTCCACAAATGACCACTCCATTTTTCACTCGAAAAAGGGTTGTCCCTCATTTAACTCCTTGTGAGAGTTAAATTTCACTCTCTTTTGAGTGCTTTTTCACGCTTTTACATTATCCTATCAGCATAAATGATTTGTGGAATCTTGATTTTTTTTTTGTAGATATTGTAGTTTCGCTTTTTCAATTGAATTTTAATTGACAATGTTTATTGATACTCTCTAAATGTAAAAGACTGAAAAAGCACTCAAAAAGAGAGTGAAATTCCACTCTCACAAGGAGTTAAATGAGGAACAACCCTTTTCGAGTGAAAATTTCACTCTGGAAAGAGTGAAACACGATCCTTCGAAGAGTGAAAATTTAATCACTCATGTGGACAGAGTGGAGATAATTCACTCCTTTATGAGTGAAATCATCAAACTCGGTCTCAAGAATATTGTGACGGGCACGGTTCGCCACGCCGGCTGACACGGCTATCTTTTCAGGATGCCCCCGTGCCTGGCTGAGCTCCCTGTCTGTCTGGTCAAAATGTATGACCGCTGCTGATGGCTGGAGTTACCGGCACTCGACCATCACCAACCGTCAGTTACTGCACACTACCAATCCTATACCAGCAATCACTCATCCGTCGATGGCAATCGATCAGCTCTGAAGATTTGCATGTTGCTGCGGTTAGATACGTAGCATATTTAATTATTATCTCTAAGCAACAAGGGATTGCAGCACCCAATTACTGATCAGCATAAATAGACCATAGGCTGCAGAGTGAATCCGGGGGGGGGGGGGGGGCACTCGACCCCAATAGTGGTAGGTATGTGCCACTGGCAAGACAAAAAAAGGGGGGCTTCGGAACTAGCGTATCATGAAAAAGGATGGTCTTCAGAACTACTAACATTTTGGAAAAAGGGGGTCTTTGGAACTGGATTACAATATATCTATGATGCTGCGGAACTGGTTCCCACAAGCTCCCGTTAGTTAAATACGCTATGTGTCATGGCAAGTCTGTGGTGTGGGTATTCATATAAGGGGGGTTAATTCGCATGCATGCGCTCAGCATGAATGAAAAACTGAATTCCCTGGGGTGGATTGGAACCGGTATGGAAGCAATGGGGAAAGCCCGTAGGGATTAAGCACCTGGAATGAAACTCGTTTTCAACTTTTCACCAAAATTAATACTCTTCTAAACGAGCCGTGGCCGAGCCGGAACGACGGAATGAAAAAAAAAAAAAAAATAGCGGTGCTTTGGAACGGTTTTCTTTCTTCTTTTTCTCAACAAGAAAAATGGTATGCTTTTGAACGGAAATTTGAGTGTAATATATACTGAGTGCCCCCCCCCCCCCCCCCCCCCCCATCGAGGGTATTGAATGCCGATGCAATCTCGGTGATATCTATCGGGTCATGATGGATACAGTGTGATGGCTAGTCTGAAGCACTCAATCCTATCACTATTAGGATATACTACACTATCTATCCATATATAAGAAATCATTTACGTAACAGTTAGTAAACTAACATTAATTAAAACAACATAATCCCAACTGAATTATCAAATGTAACCACTGATTCTGGACAAGACAGCTTTATCAAGAAATAATCTATCAAAATGAGTCATAACAAAACCCCTATATCATTTAAATATGCGAATTATGCTAATTTTCCTGCCTGAAGCCCAACCAGTACCGATACGTTGTAATCTCTGTTGGTTTGCACGTTGTAACCGATGTGCTGTCACTTATGAAATATTTAGCTCTGGTCCGTTAGAGTATTAACCACTCTTTTTCAAGAGTGGTGCCTGTAGTTTTGTTCACAACAAGGAAATGACACTGACAATGAATTCTAAGCGGCTTGTCATTGGTTGCCTTGCGTCACTCGTTACTCACGAGTGAAAATAATTCAGTCTGCCAAGGATATTGAGCGGAACACAGGCTCACTCTGTCAGTGAGTGAGACGGCTGATGAAGGAATATCGGCATGCTCACTCAAAAGGGAGTGCTTTACCACTTCATTTGCAGTGAAAGTTCCTTTACTTTTAATGTAGAGTGACGAATTCATTCCTTTACATTTAGAGAGCATCTTGAATTTACAGATAACGAATAAAAATGACTGGGCGACACATACTCAGGCGACAATTTCTCCACGCCAATTTCGTACGCTAACCGAATTCTAAACTGTAACCCTGGAGTCTTAAACACTATACCTAACCCTGATCCTAACTATAAACCTAACCTCAAACATAAGTTCAACCCTAACCTTAGCCCTGTATGTTTGACGACATAAAGCCAGGAGTAATAATTGTCGCCGGAGAATGTGGCGGAGCACCTCTTTGGTTATTATAGTACTACAAATAATAAATAACGTTTTTTTCTTTAAACTTACAATATCCTTTCGTTGATTCAAGTAGGTCCATGGAGAAGAGTAACAGAGGGACAACGGTTATAGAAATCCTCATACTTCTGATATTCATTCTTTAAAATAAACACCCAACGAAATAGTCCAGCGTCTATTGCAGGTGCTAAAGATAAAACAAATCACAGTTTTTCCTGTTAAAATCTTCAGAGATTCAATCAGTCAAATGAGTCCGACGTTATTTTGACTTACTGGCGTCAAGTGCTTGCAATTT